>PVKP010018492.1:0-44180 GCA_004027715.1 Plecturocebus donacophilus | reverse complement strand
GTCCTCAAAGGGTGGGGGGCAGGGCCATGCATGGGACTGGGTGCCCGACTTGTAGAGAGGAGGGCCTGGACCGCCTCACTCTGACACTGTAAAGGGCTGTGTTGGTGCGAGCAGCTCCCGGAGACTCCTCCACCCCAGGCCTCTGTGTCCCTTAGAGCTTCCCCCGCCAAACCGCGTCCCAGACACACACAGTTCCTGGCCACCTCCCGCCTCCTGGCAGCTTCCCTCCGGCCCTGGGGAGCGTTGTCAAGGCGCCTGGGCAGACGCTGGCCCCGCGCCCTGTTTTCTGGGAGTTTTGAGGGGAGCAGCTCTGCAGTTGCTGTGGCCGCTGTTCATGTCCCTCGGCGCCATCCTCACTGTCCCAGCCCCTCCAACAGGAACCCAGGTGGATGAGAGGGGGCTACTGCCCTCCTGTGACAGGTGAGGCCATGGAGGCCAGAGAGGAAAGGTGACTTTCCCAAGGAGACTTTCCCAGGGAAGGTCCTGGGCCTTCCCTGCCCACAGTGGCCCCCTCTGCCCTCAGACCGTGTGTCGGGCCTGGCACACACCAGCTGCCTTGGGTGTGGCTTAGTGGAAGGTGAGTCAGGGTGAGGAGGAAAATCCCCCAACCCGTGCCCTTGTCTTGCAGAGCACTGACACAGCTCCCGGGACCTCGGCAGGATGGAAGGTATGAGCCTCGTCTCCTCTTGCCTGCTGCCTGGCCTCAGCGTGCCTGTCTGTTAAGGGGGTGTACTGTGGGGTAGACATTCTGGTGGGGGGTCGGAGGAGGCTCTGGGGCTGCCAGAGGGGACCTGGCTGGGAGCCTCCAGTATCTTCTTCTGGCCTCTCACGGAATGTGCCACTTCCAAGATTGATTTTAGAAGTGAGGAGGCGTCCCCAAGGCTCCTGGGGGCCCCAGCGCTCACCCACTATGCTGGATTTATAGGGCTGAGACCCTGCCCCATGGGGAGGCCACAGATACAGAAAGCACCATGCCTAGTGAGGACAAGGCAAGTTCCTGCACCTCTCTGGGACTCAGTTTCCCTGTCATCCCATGGGGCTGGGCCTTGAGGAGGTCTTGAGCCCTCCTGGCTCCTACAGGCTGGGACCTAGAGGGAGACACAGGTGGGCAGAGAGTACAGAACGGGCCTGCCCTCAGCTGCTGGCAGCGCCATCCGTCCAGTCCCTGGCACTGCGCCTTGGCCTGGGCAGCTCTGAAAGGTGCCTGGCGGGCCTGCTGCTGTTGCCTGAAGCCAGCTGTCAGGCATCCACTCCTGAGCTCCAGACATCAACCGCTGCAGGGGTGTGGCCTCCCCCACCCCCAGGACAGGAGGCCGCAGGAGGAGCCGTTCTAACAGCTCCTGCAGGCCTCCAGCCTCATGGCTGGGAGGGCCCCTGGGAGCCGCCCAGCCCACCTCCTCCCTGGGGAAGGGGCAGAGAACCAGACAGCGGCAGGCCTTTCCTAAGTCACACATCAAGGTGGGGTACAGCCTGGTCCTCTATTTCCCTGGGAAGCAGGGAAGTCTGAAAGCCCAGGGAGAGACTCGGGTTCTGGGTTTGGTTCTGACACCCCTAGAGCAGGCCCCGCCCCTCTCGGGCTCAGTTGCCCTCTGCCCAGTGGGGCTGTGGCCTTGCCGGGATTTTACTGCAGGCAGGCCGAGGCGGACGCTGGAGCCAAGCTCGCCGCCCTCTCTGGGCAAGAGTTCCACGTGCCCACCACAGCCCTTCCCCCCGGCAACCATCTCCATGGCAACCTATGTTGTGGTTGCCAAGCCCACATTGGCACTGCCAGGGAAGGCGGGCGATGGGCCGACCTAGGGCCTGGGAGGGGAAGAGCAGGGGATGCAGGAGACACAGCAGGACGGGACCATGGGCTGCTGCTCCTCGAGTGACCCCCGCAGAGAAGACGACCTGAGAGCCAGAGGTGACCAGCCCCAGGGGTCCAGCCACCCACAGGGAGGTGCCATGAGGGTTGGTGGCCCAGCCCGCTGGCTGTGCCGAGTTCTTAGCCTCCAGGCCTTTGCCTCTGCCCGTCTGTCTGCCAGGAGCACCCTCCCTTCTCTGACTTCTCCCAGGCTCTGAGCATTCTCTCACAGCCCTGCTCACTCTAGGCTGACTTGTCTGCCTCCCTGACAGGAGCACCAGCGCTGTCTGTCCCTCCGCCTGAGGCCCAGCACAGGCCTGGGACTCCAGAGGTGCCTCTGGCTGTGGGTCCAGCGAGTGACTGAGCCCTGCTCCCCTTTTCTCTCCCGCAGAGAAGCTGAAGAAAACCAAGATCATCTTTGTGGTGGGTGAGTTGTGGGCAGGTGGGTGGTGCAGCTAGGGTCTTCACGGGCACTAGAGGGATCCTGGGCCTGGGGCTGCTCCTGGGGCCCCTCCCTTGCTGGGGGAACCTGGCAACCCCTGTTCCTCCTGGGGCCCTGTGTCTCGGGGTTTATGAATGGGCGGGCACTTGCAGGTGGGCCTGGCTCAGGGAAGGGCACCCAGTGCGAGAAGATCGTGCAGAAGTACGGCTACACCCACCTCTCCACCGGGGACCTCCTTCGGGCTGAGGTCAGCTCAGGCTCGGCCAGGGGCAAGAAGCTGTCGGAAATCATGGAGAAGGGACAGCTGGTGCCGCTGGTGAGTGGGCCCTGGTGGGGTGAGGAGGAGAAGGTGACAGTAACCCTGAGTGGATGTCCCACCAGCAGCAAAGCCCATGGCACACAGGCAAAGCTGACTGCGACCACCCCTGGCTCTGAACCCTTCTGTGGTTCTCCATTGCCCTGGACAGAAAGTTCCTTCCAGAAGCTCCCAAGACCCTGCAGGACTCTGCCCTGCCCCATACTACCCCCCTGCCCTCTATCCTTCAGCCACCCTGGCCTCTGTCTCCTGAAACTGGCCACACTCCTTCCTGCCTGGAAATTCTTTCCTCTTCAGCTTTCAGACCTCCCTAACTCCCCAGATTTGGCCTAAGACTCCCCAGTTTTCTACTTCAGAAGCCTCCCTTTCTCTTCCCATACAACCTGTGCCATGCTTGGAAATGGAGAAATCAACTGTGGAACTGTCTGTGCCTCCACCAGCCCCTGAGCTTCCCAGGGCAGGGAAGGTCTGATTGGCCCATGGTGGTGTCCTCGGGACCTAGGACAGCATCTGGCTGGAAGGAGGGGCTCAATGAATACTGTTGAGTTAATGCATCATTCATTCACTGTCAAGGTCTCCACAATTCTGAGGAGGCTTCCAAGAGGGAGAGGCTTGTTTGGGACATTTGTATAGGGGAGGGGGCATTTCAGGTGGCAGGAGTGGTGTGAGCAAAGGCTGGAAGGAGGGATGGGGGTGGGGACGAGAGGCTCATGGCCCCTTCCTCCCTTGCTGTGCCCCAGGAGACAGTGCTGGACATGCTCCGGGATGCCATGGTGGCCAAAGTTGACACCTCCAAAGGCTTCCTGATCGACGGCTACCCGAGGGAGGTGCAGCAGGGAGAAGAGTTTGAGCGGCGGGTGAGGCACTGACCCACGTGGGCAGGCCCGTGGGGGCTGCAGAGCAGGGCAGAGTTCTGAGCAGAGGCTGATGCGTGGAGTGGGGGTGAGGAGGAAAACCAGGAAGGCTTTCTGGAAGTCTAGAAGAAGGGGAAGCACCAGGCGGGGGAGTTCCCAAACCTGGGCTCAGATTCCAGCTCAACAGCTGAGACCTCGGGCCAGTCATTCTGCCTCCTGAACCTCAGTTTCCCCATCTGCAAAATGCAGGGAGTTGGGGGGGACCAGGTCACAGCTGCCTTAAGGGGCAGTGAGGGGACTGGAGAAGATGTGCCCTTCAGGTGTGGGGCTTGGCCCTCCATAAACACACAGAGGGGTAGGGAACAGCATTGGCAGGGATGGAAGGGCAAGGCCAGTGTGGGGAGAACAGAAAATGTGGGCAGGGCGACAAGGAATGACATGGGAGAGGGAAGTGCCAGTCTGGCTGGAGGCTGCAAAGGCCATGGAGGAGCATCAGTCTCCTTCCAGGGGTCATGAGGAGCGTGGCTGCAAAGAACAGGCCTGGAGAATGATGGCCCTGAGCTTCCTAGCACGGGTACCCTCCAGACACACCTTTCCCAGGACAGGGCACCTGACACATGCACACGTGTGCACAAGGCCCACAAGTTTATACACACAGGGCCAGAGGCGTGTGCACACATGCACACTCACAGCAGCGGACCCTGTGCACTCCTGCACATGCATGACATGGACACAGCACACATATGCAGGGACGCACGCCTACTCGCACACATGCGCCTGAGCACACACGTACACCTTTAGCACTGGTGTCACAAGGCCCCTTGGGAGAAACAGATGGGACTGCAAGGGCTAGGAGGGAGAGGTCGGCAAGGTTGGGGGAGCCTAACCGGCTTCCCGGTGGGCTGGGGCAGGATGAGACTCCCATCCCACTTCCCATCTCCGTGGGGCCTTCCAGGCTTCCGTAGCTTCCAGCCTCATCTGGGGGTAGGAGATTATTTTTTGACCTCGGAATGGCTGCGAGAGCTCAGGAAAGTGTCTACCCCGCTCTGCCCTTCACCTTCCTATCTGAAATGGGGTTAGCTGGCGTCCTTCAGACTTCAGAACCCCGACGGTGTGGTCAGATGCCACAGTTCAGAAGGATGTCCTGGGCTGGACCACACATACCAGCTGTGCGGTATCACCTGTGACCCTCAGGGCCACATCTAGAAAATAGAGTTAATGAAAGTTGGCCAGGAGCGGTGGCTCACACCTGAAATCCCAGCACTTTGGGAGGCCAAGGAGGGCGGATCACTTGAGGTCAGGAGTTCAGAACCAGTCTGGCCAACATAGCGAAACCCCATGTACTAAAAATACAAAAATTAGCCAGGCATGCTTTCGGGCACCTATAATCCCAGCTACTCAGGAGGCTGAGACATAAGAATTGCTTGAACCTGGCTGGATGGAGGTTGTAGTGAGCCAAGATCATGCCACTGCACTCAAGCCTGGGTGACAGAGTGAGACTCCATCTCAAAAAGAAAAAAAAGAAAAAGTCCCCCACTCCCACCACTCCCAGGGCTGTTGCAGGTGTTGCCGAGGACCGCAGGCTCAGCCCGGGGCTCCGCCCTGCCCTGGCCTCCAGGGGTCCAGGCAGCTGGTCTTCTTAGCTCTGGACACCAGGGGGCGCCAGGGCTTCACCAAAGGAGGAAGGGTCAGCCTGGAAGTGTGGCTGGCTCAACCAGGCCAAGGGCCCAGGGCTTTTCTGGGGACTGGGAGTGCCGGGTGTGGACTCCCAGCCTAAATGCCCATTGTCCTGACTGGGAAACTGAGGCCCCACAGCCAGAATCTCAGCCCAGAGGCTGAGCTGGCCCTCCTAGATTTACCACCTCTGCCAGGGTTCTATAAAGAGCCTACTGTGCGTGGTTCTGGAGACCTAGATGAACCAGAGACTGTGAATCTGTGTCCTGGACGAGCTCAGCAGCTAATGGATGTTAGGGGGTGGGGCAGGTGGCCTTGAAGTTGAGGTTGGACTACTGGGTCCAGGCCCAGCCTTTGCCCCCATGGTGATCTGTAAGATAGGAGCAGCTGCTGGGTGGTGCAGGGTCATCAGACAGCAGGAGCTGTCCTCCCTGAAGGCAGCTGACGCTATCACCCTGAACCCTTAACTACCCAGGAGCTAGGCATGAGCGTTAGGACGGGTGTCACAGGTGAGGACAAAGGGCTTGCTGCAGGTCACACAGCTGGACAGAGAGGCAGGTGTGAGCCTGGGTCCAGGTCAGTCTAACGCTGGAGATCAGGCAGCTTCTCACCTCTGTCCAGCTGTGTGATCTGGGACAAGTCTCTTGGTCACACAGCTGGACAGAGGCGAGAAACAGCCTGACCTGAGAGGCAGCACCCCAAGGCCTTGACAGCAGTCAGGGGCCAAAGCTGTCCAGAAGCCCCAGGGGACTGGCCCAGGCAGTTGGAAGCAGGAGGCAGGGCTTGAAGGTCCCCACCCTATTCCTGAGGCTGTGGCAACCATGGGTGGTTCTAGGGTGACTCTGCCCTCCCAGTCGGCCACTCTTTACCCAGCTCTGGTGGCCAGATTGAGCGAGGCAGGGGCTACAGAGCCTTATTCCTCTTGCCTTTCTAAGATGTCCCGTAGATGACATGGATGACGTAGATGACATAATGTCCCAGTGATAGTGACATTGCTCAGAACCCCCCATAACTCAGCAGCCACTCACTCCTTCCTTCATTCCTTGTTCCTTTGTCAAAGGCAAATTGTGAGACAGATGCCTCCCTGCTCTCAGGGTCCCCTTAAGAGACCTGCTCAAGGAGAGAGAAAGGGCTGGAAGAGCCTGTTGCCGGAGGCCGGGAGCACTGGGGGGCAGGCATGGCACTGGAAAGACTGCCCAGAAGAAGTGAGCTTTGGGCTGAAACCTGATGGAAAGTGCTTGATATTGAGGTCAAGGAGAGTTAGGATCAGGCTTGGGGGAGAGGGCTCCTAGCAGGGGGAACAGCATGAGCACAGGCCTGGCATGGAAGGAGGTTGATGAGAGCCTAGAACAGAGAGAGTCAGGCTCTCTAAGTTTGGCAAGGAGTATGGACTTTCTCCTGAGGGCACTGGGGAGCCATGGTAGAGGTTTGAGCAGGGGAGTGGTAGGGAAGATTGGTTTTAGGAAGGTCTTTCAGGCTGCCTTGGGGAAGGGATTGAAGGTCCAAGGGGGTATCTCATGGGGCCTCAGAGGTGGGAAGATGGGGAGGAGATGGCCCTAGGGGGCAGGAACGGGGTCCCTGTGACATGGTGCCCGCCTGCAGATTGGACAGCCCACACTGCTGCTGTATGTGGACGCAGGCCCTGAGACCATGACCCAGCGGCTCCTGAAGCGCGGAGAGACCAGTGGGCGTGTGGACGACAATGAGGAGACCATCAAAAAGCGGCTGGAGACCTATTACAAGGCCACAGAACCCGTCATCGCCTTCTATGAGAAACGTGGCATCGTACGCAAGGTGTGCCCCGCTGGGCCTGGGGGAGCTCCGGAAAACACGGGCTCCTGTGTGGCTCAGCCTCAGCTCACTGTGTGGCCTCAGGCCAGCCCCTGTCCCCGGGCCTCAGTTTCCCCACTTGTTCAATGGGGAGGCTGCTGTCAGTTAGGTTGGGCTCGGGGAGGCAGGCCTGGCCTCTGGGGCCTGCCATGGCGAGGTCCACCCGCTCCACCCGGTGACTCAGCCCTTGCGGCCCATCTCCCCACAGGTCAACGCCGAGGGCTCCGTGGACAGTGTCTTCTCCCAGGTCTGCACCCACCTGGACACCCTGAAGTAGCAACGCTGGAGCTGCTTCCCCAGCTCTGGGCCCCGCCCTACCCCTGTCCTGATCCGAGGTCCTCCTGGCCTGAGCGCAGCGCCTCCACCCTGCCCGGCTGAGCACAGGCGGAGGAAGCTGCTTATCCTGTTTTCATGGACAGCTGAGCACTAAAGGAATTTCTAAGGACATTTGGTTTTGTACCTTTTTCTTTGCTTCCAGTTGGAGTTGATTCATGTGCTTGTGCCCACCTGGCCAGGAGTCCCCAGCCCCTCATCCTCCATCCCTTCTAGGCCCCTCAGCCCCCACTTTGGCAGCCACCCCTCCTCAAGCTCTTCTGGGAGGCCCAGGGCCCTTCCTCGCACAGGGCATGTCTGGCCTGAGGACCTGGAGCTGACCGAGTGGCGGGGCCCCTGCTCCTGGAGGCTCATGTTCAGGCAGAGCCGGCTCCAGCCCGGGCTCCTGTGCATCTTGCTCTGTGCCCTTAGCTCTGACTGCATCTCTCTGAGCACATGTTCCATGCCTGGCCCTCGCCGGGGCCTGGACTGCACAGGCAGCAAGGTCATGGGCTGAGTAGGGCTTCCTGAGCAGTGGGGGCGGCCCATGCCAGTGAGCCCAGTGGGCAGTGAATTGGCTTCCTTGGTGCCAGAGGCTTTGAGGATCTGAAAAGGGCATCTCAATGGCATGGGTGGGTGTGGAGTCATGTCATTGAAATTGAATGGGGGAGGCCGGACGATGGCTCACGCCTGTAACCCCAGCACTTTGGGAGGCTGAGGCGGGAGGATCACCTGAGGTCAGGAGTTCAAGAGCAGCCTGGTCAACATGGCAAAACCCCTTCTTTACTAAGAATACAAAAATTAGCCGGCATGGTGGCACGCGCCTGTATTTATTCCCAGCTACTCGGGAGGCTGAGGCAGGAGAACTTCTTGAACCTGAAAGGTGGAGGTTGCAGTGAGCCAAGATTGCACCACTGCACTCCAGCCTGGGTGACAGAATGAGACTCCGTCTCAAAAAAACAAAAGGGAATTGAATGGGGGGAGTCACGGTGGGGCTGAGACCTGAAGGACCTCCCCTTGTGTGGCCCTGGACACAGCTTCCCCAACCCCGCCAGCCATTTCCAGTTCTAAAACAAGCTCAATGTCTCCCTTGCCCCCACCTCAAGGTCAGGATGAGAACCCACTGAGTGAGGGGTGTATGTTGCCCATTGCCATGGCCATGGGGGCCAGGGACAAGAGCAGCCTGGAGGGAAGAGTGCCGGGCCTGGGTGACTTGGGGACACCCCAGAATCCCCTGGGGAGAACCATCTTCTCTTCCTGAGCTCTTTCATTCTTTCACCTCATCGCGGAGGCTCAATTTGGTACCCAGGTGTCCTTAACACCTAATCTGGCCCAAGCTGGGCTCCCTTTAAAGCCAAGAGAGCCTCTGAGGGCCACGCCTGCTGGAATAAAATCCAAATAGTTGGGGCTGCTCATGGCAAGTGGGGCCGGCTTTTCATTTCCATTGGTTATTTAAAGCTTTCTTTATAATAAACCATTTTAAGTTATAAAAGGTGAATCTATTGAAAGACGAACATGAGGCTGAGCACAGTGGCTCACGTCTGTAATCCCAGCACTTTGGGAAGCCAAGGCGGGCGGATCACCTGAGGTTGGGGATTCGAGATCAGCCTGACTAACATGGTGAAACCCTGTCTGTACTAAAAATACAAAATAAGCTGGGTGTGGTGGCGCATGCCTGTAATCCCAGCTACTAGGGAGGCTGAGGCAGGAGAATCACTTGAACCCGGGAGGCAGAGGTTGCAGTGAGCCGAGATTGCACCACTGCACTCCAGCCTGGGCAACAAGAGTGAAACTGTCTAAGAGAGAAAGAATGAGAGAAAGAGAGAGGAAGGAAGGAAAGGAAGGAAGGAGAGAGAAAGAAAAGAAAGAGAAAGAGAGAGGCCGGGTGTGGTGGCTCACACCTGTAATCCCAGCACTCTGGGAGGCCAAGGCGGGCGGATCATGAGGTCAAGAGATCCAGACAATCCTGGCCAATATGGTGAAACACCGTCCTACTGAAAATACAAAAATTAGCTGGGGGTGGTGGCGCATGCCTGTAGTCCCAGCTCCTCAAGAGGCTGAGTCAGGAGAATTGCTTGAACCCAGGAGGTGGAGGTTGCAGTGAGCCGAGATCACGCCACTGCACTCCATCCAGCCTGGCGCCTGGTGACAAAGTGAGACTCTGTCTCAAAAAAGAAAAAAAAAAAAGAGAAAGAGAAAGGAAGAACATGAAAGAAATAAACAGGAGGTCGGAGGAGCTAGCAGGGGACAGGCATGCTGTAGGGGAGCCATCCTGTCCATTGGGGCCATGGTGGGGCTGTGCGGAAGCCTCTGCAGCGCGTCCTCAGTTTCCTGCATCTGCAGTGTGAGGCTCGCAGGGACGCAGCAAGCTGCAGGTCCTGGGTCCTGCATCTGTCAAGCCTGATTCACACACACACTCACACACACACTTGCACTCCCACTCAGTCACACATGCCTGCACACACACATTTACACATGCACACAGATTCACACACACGTGCACACACAAACCACTCGTGTTCACACATTTGCACACTCACAGTCACACACATGCACACACCACACACACTCGCACACACATGCGACCACTCACACACTGTTATACGCATACATACTGTCTCACACATCCATTCTGTCTCAGGATGAAGACAATAAAGATAAGGAGGGGTTTGGTGGGGTGGGTCCTAATTCTTTATCATCTGCTTTATCCTTATTTTTAGGACAGCTTCACTCATCCGGGTGAGTCCCAGTTTATGAAACCTAAGGTGATTCAAATTGTCAAACTATTCACCAAAGAATCATTTTATCAGGTTAAACAATATCTATCTATCTATCATCTCTCTCCCTCTCTCTCATCTGTCTGTCTAGATGCAGATATACTCTGCTGAAAACTTGGAAACATAAAAAGTTTAAAGCTCTGGGAACCACCACCCCATCCTTGCCTCCATAAACCTTCCTTCGGGAATTTCCTTCGAGCATGTTTGTTCATTCTGCGAACACTGTCGGAGCACCTGCCGTGCCAGCAAGACAGAGGCTCCGAGGCCCCTGACCGGCTGCGATATGGCTCCGGCGCAAGGGGAGGACCTCTGCTCACAACATCCCATCAGACCCACTCAACCAAGACCAGTTCTGGGCAGCTGAGTGTACCCAGGCTCAGAGGGGACCTAGTGGTGGGAGGTTCCTTGAGCGAGAGCTCTGGGGCGGGGCCCTGAAGACACCTGGCAGGTCACCACAGGAGAGAGAGCACGGCAGGGCAGAGGGAACAGCTCTGCAGAGCCGCAGAGGTGGAAAGGGCCTGAGGGTGTGGGGAGAGCTGAGACTGCAGAGAGGGCTTAATGCAGGCTAGAGGGGTCACAGTAGCAAGAGACAAGGCTGGCGGTGTAAGAAACAGACTCACAGTGTTTCAAATGGCAACCCACGTATCTGGCTTTTCTCATAAGGGCAATGAGAGGGTAAGACACGTTTGTTTGTTTTTTTGTTTTTGTTTTTTTTGCAACAGAGTCTCTGTCACCCAGGCTATAGTTCAGTGGTGTGATCTCGGCTCACTGCAACCTCTGCCTCCTGAGTTCCAGCAGTCCTCTCACTTCAGCCGCCCAAGTGGCTGGGACTACGGGTGTGCACCACCACCCCCGGCTAATTTTTTAAAATATTTATTTATTATTTATTATTTATTTTTTGGTGAGATGGAGTTTCACTCTTGTTGCCCAGGCTGGAGTGCAATGGTGTGATCTTGGCTCACTGCAACCTCTGCCCCCCAGGTTCGAGCGATCCTCCCACCTCAGCCTCCCAAGTAGCTGGGACCACAGGCACATACCACCATGTCCAGCTAACTTTTTGTTGTTGCATTTTTGGTAGAGACGAGGTTTCACCATGTTGCCCAGGCTGCTCTTGGACTCCTGAGCTCAAGTGATCCGCCCACCTCAGCCTCCCAAAGTGCTGAAATTGCAAATGTGAACTACCATGCCTGGCTTAACTTTTATTTTTTATTGTAGACAGGGGTCTCAGTATATTGCCCAGGCTGGTCTTGAACTCCTGGCCTCAAGTGATCCTCCAGCCTTTGCCTTCCAAAATGCTGGGATTACAGGTATGAGCCACCTCATCTGACCAGTTTTTGTTTTTTGTTTGGTTGATGTGTGTTTTTTTTTTTTTTAACAAATATTGGAAGAAAAAAAATATGATGAACACCTGTATACCCATCATAAACATTCAGCAATTGTTAACATTTTCCCATACTTCCTTCTTTGTTTAACTTTTGCCAAAGTATTTTATTTTTATTTATTTATTTATTTGAGACAGAGTCTGACTCTGTTGCCCAGAGTGGTGCGATCTCGGCTCACTGCAACCTCTGCCTCCCGGGTTCAAGCAATTCTTGTGCCTCAGCCTCCAGAGTAGCTGGGACTACAGATGTGCGCCACCACACCCAACTAATTTTTGTATTTTCAGTAGAGAAAGGGTTTTATCATGTTGGCCAGGCTGGTCTCAAACTCCTGACCTCAGATGATCTACCCTTCTCGGCCTCCTAAAGTGCTGGGATTACAGACATAAGCCACCTTGCCCAGACTTGCCAAAGTATTTTAAAGTAAATTACAAATATCAGAAAAATTTGCCCCTAAAATATGATCAAAGTCCGAGCGTGGTGGCTTACGCCTGTAATCCCAGCACTGTAATCCCAGCTATTTAGCAGGCTGAGGCAAGAGAATCACTTGAACCCGGGAGGCGGAGGTTGTGGTGAGCCGAGATTATGCCACTGCATTCCAGCCTGGGCAAGAGAATGAGACGCTGTTTCAAAAAATAAATAAATAAAAATAAAATAAATAAAGTATGACCAAAAATAAGAACATTTTCCTAAATAACCACAATTTGGAGTTTCAATAACACTAAATTCACACCCCTGCCACTCTCACACACACTGTCATAATAGCTAATACTCAGCCCGTGTGCAGTTTTCCCCAGTGTCTCCAAAATGTGTCTTACAGCCGATCTGTTGAAACTGGGATGCAATCCAGCACTGCACATCGCATTTGGTTGTGATGTTCATCAGATCTCTTTATTTATTTATTCATATTTTTATTGAGACAGTCTCACTCTGGTCGCCCAGGCTGGAGTGCAGTGGTGCGCTCTTGGCTCACTGGAACCTCCACCAGCCAGGCTCAAGTGGTCCTTGTGTCTCAGTATCTCAAGTACCTGGGACTACAGACGCGCGCCACCATGCCTGGCTAATTTTTAGGGGGGGGGTTTCTCGATGTTGGTCAGGCTGGTCTCGAACTTCCGACCTCAGGTGATCAGCCTGCCTCAGCCTTCCAAAGTGCTGGGATTACAGGTTTGAGCCACCGTGCCCAGCCTCCAAGATCTCTTTTAATTTTTAATTTTTTTTTTTTTTTTGAGATGAAGTCTCACTTTGTCTCCCAGGCTGGAGAGCAGTGGCAGGATCTCTGCTGACTGCAACCTCCGCCTCCCAAGTTCAAGCGATTCTCCTGCCTCAGCCGCCCAAGTAGCTGGGATCCCAGGCATGCACCACCACACCTGGCTAATTTTTGCATTTTAGTAGAGGCTGGGTTTCACCATGTTGGCCAGGCTGGTCTTGAACTCCTCACCTTAGGTGACCTACCCACCTTGGCCTCCCAAAGTGCTGGGATTACAGGCGTGAGCCACCGCACCTGGCAAGATCTCCGTTAATCTAGGACCATCTTTCTGTGAAGGAAGCAGCTGTTCTGCAAACATTTACTCTTCTACCTTCACCTGTAACTCCTTGCGGTGGAGTTCAACTTGCTCCTTTATCCTCAACATTTCTGTAAACTGTTAAGTTAATTGTAAAGCCTTCATAGATTCAGGTTAAGCCTTTGGGACACGAATACCTAATAGACTAATAGGCGAGGCTCGTGCAGGGTTTTAAATCCAGGCAGGAAGGTCAGATCTGCAGCGCTTCCAGCTTTGGTGTCCGCATGAATATCCCTGGGGGGTGTCTTTTGAAAAAGCCGATTCTGATTCAGCAGGTCCAGCTTGGGTGGTGACCCCCAGGCTGCTGGTCTGCGGTTGACACTGTGAGTAGCTTTGGGAGATCCTGCTCGGGGAGGGAGGGCCAGAGGGGGCCCGTGGAGGCAGGAGCTCAGGGAGGAATGTGGAGGAGGAGGGGCCCCTCCAGGGTCAGCGAGTGCTCACCCCAACTGGTGACCTGAGAGATGGGTGTGGTGTTGGGTTGGATAATGTCAATGCTGTCACACTCTTCTTGTCTCTAGGGACACTCCAGGGAGTGGCTTGTCCCAAGGTGCTGGAACATTCTAACCAGCCAGTGGGATTCGAGCCTCTATGAACTGGGGTTTCACAGAGGGGAGTGCTCCCGGGCGGGACTCACTGGGTAGTGGCCTCAGATGTAACCCCCAGACTGCACCCCCAGGTCTTGGCCTCGAGAGCCCTGAGGGCCTGGGCCGGAGGCGCTGAAGTGGGAGAGGAAGGAAGTGGGGAGCAGAGGAGGCCAAGGCTGTCGCCTCCCAGCCGATCAAGGGGCCTCGCGTAAACAGGAAGGCCTGGCGGCTCCGGGAGGGGGGCTTCGGAGGGGTGGGGGCCAGGAGCCCCACTGGACACGTGCAGCCTGTGCGCACAGGGCTTCCTCACCGGGGAAGTGGGCCCACGGAGGCTGTATGGTTGGCCCCAGGTCGCACAGCAGCAGGGGCATGGGTGAGACCCCCGTGCCCAGGGGTTCTAGTGTGTGGGCCCTGCCTAGGTTGCCATGGTGGTCATATACACTGAAATAACAATGAGCCAGGCTCTGGGGCTCACACCTGTAATCCCAACGCCGGGGTGCCGGGTGAGTCCCTTTCCCTCTTGGTTCTCAGTTGCTCTTTCTATGAGCTCAGAGCCCTTACAACTCAGAGGTTCTAGAATTCTGGCCCAGTGGAATCCTCTGTCTTCTAGGGGCTTTCATGGGTTCTTCAGCTCTTGGGGGGGGTGTTTCATCAGGAAGGCCAATTTCACCATGGTTTTTGGAGGCCGCAGCTCCCAGGGCCCCTTCCTTGGGGAAAGAGAGGGTGGCTTTCAGGGACTCTGCTCTTCTAGAACAGAGTAGGGTCTGGCAGGACGTGACCAGACCCTACTCTTGGGGATTCATTTCCCCTCTTCAGAGACCCTGTCCCTGGACTCAGAATGCCCCCAACACCTGTGGGGGCTCAAATCATCGCCTATGAGACCTTGGACCATGTAATCCAGTGGTCAAACCCACTCATTGATTCACAAGCTTCTTCAACACCTACCAGGCCAGGCACTATTCCTAGTGACAGGGATTCAGCAGCAAACGAGGCAAAACCCCGGTCCTCGTAGAACTTCTGTTCTGGAAGGAAGACAGACAAATCAATCAACAGTGGATAGTGTGTGGGCAGGTCGCAGTGGCTCACGCCTGTAATCCCAACACTTTGGGAGGCTGAGGCTGGTGCAGCACTTGAGCTCAAGTGTTCAAGACCAGCCTGGCCAATATGGTGAAACCCCATCTCTACTAAGAATACAAAATTAGCCGGGCGTGGTGGCACATGCCTGTAACCCCAGCTACTCAGGAAGCTAAGGCACGAGAATCCGCTGGGAGGTGGAGTTCGCAGTGAGCTGAGATCACGCCACTGCACTCCAGCCTGGGTGACAGAACAAGACTCTGTCTCAAAAACAAAAAAACAGTATCTAGTGTCAGATGGTGCCATGTGGGCCCATTGCTAGTGGGAGAAGAGGGCCGTTTTAAATGTGCTGCTTAGGGAAGACCTTGCTGGCCACGTGACATTTGATCAGGGATGAGGGAGCAAGACCTGTGGTTACCTAGAGGAAGAGTATTTCTGGGAGCAGTAACAGCCAGTGCAAAGGCCCTGGGGTAGGCATGTGCTTGGCACATTTGCAAAATAGCAAGGAACTGGAGTGGAGTGGGGTGGCGGTGAGCAGAAGGGGAGGCTGAAGATGGGGCAGGGAGACCCTCTCTGGTCTTTTTAGGGGCTTTGGCTTTGACTCTGAGGGAGACGATGGCCAGTGAAGGGTGCTGAGCACAGCCAGGATGGAACTACACTCAGGCTTCCTTGAGAGCAGAGAAAGGGCTGGGGGTAAGGGGGAGGCAAAGTGGGCTCAGTGCAGGGGCTGCAGACTGTGATATTCCAAGAGGGGGGCGGCTGTGGGTGGTGAGAAGCAGCCAGGTTCCACTGTCCCTGGGAAGCTGAGGGACGGCCAGCCAGATTTGCTGTGGCTTGGACGAGGGCATGAGAGAAAGAGACAAGGCCAACCCCAAGGCTTGTGTAGTGGGAGGAGGTCAAGGTCTGAGATGGAGAGACTGAGGCAGCAGCAGTTTGCAGAGAAAGAACAGAGCCGTTTTCAATGTGTGGAGTCTGAGATATCAGACATCCAGGGGCCTGGAGACGGGGGAAGTTCTGGCTGGAGACATCCAGTCGGGAGCCCTTCGTATCTAGATGGTATTTAAAGCTGCTGTCTAGCCGAGGTTGTCTGAAGCAGGCCTTCTCAAACGTTGACGTACACACGATTCCCCTGGGAATCCTGTGAAAACACAGGTTCAGATCCAGCAGGTCTGGGACAGGACCTGAGAGTCTGCATTTTTATTTTTTTTTCCTAAGATGGAGTCTCACTCTGTCTCCAGGCTGGAGTGCAGTGGTGCGATCTCAGCTCACTGAGATCAACCTCTGCCTCCCGGGTTCAAGTGATTCTCTTGCCTCAGCCTCATGAGTAACTGGGATTACAGGCGCGCACCACCACGCCTAGTTTTTGTATTTTTAGTAGAGATGAGATTTCACCACCTTGGCCAGACTGGTCTCAAACTCCTGACTTCAGGTGATCCACCTGCCTCAGACTCCAAAAGTGCTGAGATTATAGGTGTGAGCCACCGTGCCCACGGTGCATTTCTTTTTATTTAAATTTTTTCAATTTTTATTTTTATTTATTTTTGAGACAGAGTCTTGCCCTGTTGCCCAGGCTGGAGTGCAGTGGCATGATCTCAGCTCACTGCAACCTCTACCTCCTGGGTTCAAGAGATTCTCCTGCCTCAGCCTCCCAGGTAGCTGGGATTACAGGCATGTGCCACCATGCCCAGCTAATCTTCTTATTTTTAGTAGAGATGGGGTTTCACCATGATGGCCAAGCTGGTCTTGAACTCCTGACCTCATGTGATCTACCCGCCTCGGCCTCCCAAAATGCTGGGATTATAGGCATGAGTCACGGCACCCGGCCCTTCATTTTTTATTTTTTAGAGACAGAGTCTTGCTCTGTCATCCAGGCTGGAGTGCAGCGACATGATCACAGCTCACTGTAGCCTTGAACTCCTGGGCTTAAGCAATCCTCCCGCTTCAGCCTCCTGAGTAGCTGGAACTGCAGGCTTGAGCCACTGTGCCTGGCTCAAATCTGCATTTCTAAGAAGCTTCCAGAAGAAACTAAGACCACACTTTGAGTAGCAACAGTCTAGGGCATTATATTTTAGGGCCAAGACTCGTTGGTGGGTAACGAAATCAACAGATGAGCTTGTGATGAGTAGTGAAAGAAAATGCGACAGGTTGGGGGTTACAGGAGGGCATCACAGACGCAAAGCTACCTATGGGACCACTAAATGCTTGTTTCTGTTATTCGAGCCTGAGTCCCAGGGTCTGTGAGAAAAATCTGACTTGGGAGTGAGGGTAAACAGAGACGGAAGAGGCCAGCCCTGGGGGAACATGGAGGAACCAGTGAGGAGACAGATAAGACGACCAGGAAGGTGGGAGGAAAGCCAGGATAGAATGTTTTGGAAGCCAAGGGAAAAAAGGCCTTGATTTGAATTATCCTCTGCCTCTTCCCAGCCCTGTGGCCTTGCAAACCTGAGCCTCAGTTTCTTCCATTGTAAAATGCTGACATGACAGCCTCGGCCACTGAAGTGACTACAAAGTGGCGCTTGGCACAGGGCCAGGCAAGTTTGTGGATGGTGGCGTGATTCTAATTCTTGTCTTGCCTTTTGAACTCCTCCAGACCAGCAGGCTGTCCTCCCCTTGTGCAGATGAAGAAACTGAGGCTTAGAAAGCAGAAAGATCTGGCTGGGCGCGGTGGCTCACGCCTGTAATCCAAGCACTTTGGGAGGCTGAGCTTGATCTCAGTGGTCACTCGAGGTCAGGAGTTCAAGACCAGCCTGGGCAACATGGTGAAACCCTGTCTCTACTAAAAGTACAAACATTAGCCGGGTGTGGTGGTATGCACTCCCAGCTACTCAGGAGGCTAAGGCAGGAACCCACCACTGCACTGATCTGGGTAACAGAGCAAGACTCCAGCTCAAACAAACAAACAAAGATCTTGCCTGGGGCTACCTGGCCACTGTGGAGCAGAGCCTGGGCACGCGGCTCCCAGACCAGTTCTCTCTCTTTCCTTTGTCCTGTGGGTCTGGTCCTGCTGTTATCAATGGCTTCTGGCTCCAGGCTGGTGGTGGAGACGGTCAGCCGCCTGGTGGGTCCCTGGGGGCCGCCTGAAATTCCTTCAGTGGCTAGTGGCCAAGGTGGACGTGCTCCGTCCTTTCCTGCAGCCCTGGCCTTCCTGGACAGGGGAAGAAGGAGCAGAATAAGAGCATCTGCCCTCTGTGGGGTCCTGGCACAGGGGCCTGGCCATCAGCCATGTGTCTCTCCAGTGTTCCCAGACGGCACCTGAATGCATCTGTATCAGTCGGAGCCCTGGCAGGAAACAGATGGCACGTTCCAGTAGGATCATTAGAGGAGAGTTTGATGAAGGGTCTGTTTACACAGGTGTGGTCAGGGTGTAGGGAAGTCCCAGGGGACAGTGCAGAACCCCAGGGCTGGCAGCGGTGTGGGCTGTGACCACCCTCAGCCTGAAGGGGCCAGGGGAGGAGCTGAGTTCACAGCCAGACAGGGCTGGGTGGAGGGGGTCCCCAATAGGACTGTGGCCTTCAGTGGAGGGAGGCCACCAGTATGCAGTGACCCTGCAGGGAAGGGGCTGGAGGATGGAACCTCTTCCCCCTGCCTCCTCTGGTCTCCTCAGGGGCGGGGTGGGGAAGTGGATGTGTCCTGCAGGAGGGAGAGTGCAGCTGGGGGATGTGGGCTAACCCAACGTCTGTACCCAGCTGTGAGGCTGTGTGGCCCTTGAGCTTCCTGGGGCAAAATCCAGGACTGGCCTTTGCTCCTAGGAACCAATGACAAGCCCACCTCTCTGGGCCTCCGTGATCCCCACCCTGCCTTGCCTTCTAGGGTCCCTCATGCTTGCTCGCTTTCTATTGTTTTTTTTTTTTTTTTTTTTTGGTGAGACAGTCTTGCTCTGTTGCCCAGGCTGGAGTGCAGTGGCATGATCTTGGCTTGCTGCAACCTCCACCTCCCGGGTTCAAGCGATTCTCCTGCCTCAGTCTCCCGAGTAGCTGGGATTACAGGCGTGTGCCACCACGCCCGGCTAATTTTTGCATTTTTAGTAGAGACGGGCTTTCACCATATTGGCCAGGCTGGTCTTGAACTCCTGACCTTGTGATATACCCACATCAATCTCCCAAAGTGCTGGGATGACAGGTGTGAGCCGCCGCAGCCAGCTGGTCCCTCATGCTTTCAAGAAATCTGTCTCAAGAGCCAAAAGCCCTGGGCTCTGTGTGAGGGACACAGTGTCAAAGGGCGTCAAAGTCTCTGGCCTCGTGGGGCTTCTAGTCAAGTAGAGAGACACATGCAGATGGCTGCACACAGGCTGGGGGTGTGACGGGAAAGGGCAGGGTGCCATGGGAGCCAGAGGTGACCTCTGCTTCACCCCCCGCTCTCTGTGGTCCCAGTCTCCTTCCTCCATGAGGTGTCTGGGGTAGGGGCCCCGGTGCTTCCTAGAGTCCACCTGGAGTCTTTCCTGCTTTCTAGAGAATCCACTGGGTCTTGTTTACAAGGTGGATGGGGATAGACTGTGCAGTGCGGAGGGAAGGGGAGGGAAGGAGGTTTGGGAAGACTCTCCTGCGGGGTCCCTGTTACTGCCTCAGACACCCCAAACCCCCTGTGATACCTGCAGCCCCTGCCACATCTGTCCCTCACTCCAAACTCAGCTCAGTGGATGGTGGCAGGGAGGGAGGAGATGAGCTTGGAGCCAGGCAGCCCTGGGGTCACCACCCTGCAGCTAGGGTTCCTCCTCTGCCAAGTTGGGGTATAAATAACGGTGCCCACCTCCTGGGGTGTCTGTGAGGATTCAGAGCTGATAAGGTGAACGCCTAGGGCGGGCCCTGGTGCAGAGAGCGCTCAGCCCCTAGGGCTGGATTAACTGTCCCTGGGGCACAGATCTTGGTCTGCAGCCTGGAGAAACCTCACAGCCACCCCCAAACCCCCACGGAACCACCCTTTGCCTCTGCGTGCCTGTGGCCTCATCTCCAAGGTTACAGGAAAAGGCAGAGGAGATGGCCCTCTCAGCGTAGCCCCCTGGGAGAGGACACTCTCCCTTGACCTCACAGCCATGCTTGGCTGCAAACTGGCCAGGCAGACACAAGGTTGGGCGAGCAAAACTATCCCTAATCCCCACCCAAGAAGCCACACCCACCCTCCCTGCCTGTGATGCTCCTGCAGAGACAAACACACAGCTGACTCTTTTCACCAGGGCCGGCCAACAAGCACAGAGAGGCCAGCCCTCAGACCCGGGGCTGACATCCTCCCTCCGGAGGCACCCAGGGCTCCAGCCTTCTACTCCCTCCCTGGGCCTTGATTTCTCCACCTGTATCCAGGACAGGTTGATCAGGGAGAAGAACCTTCTGGCTCCATCTCACTTTGGGTCCTGCCAGCACACATAAAGATTTGCCCTCTCACACAAATATTTGCCCTCTCAAAGCCCAGCTCTGCCAGCGTCCTTCTGCTCAAGAACCCTCCATGACTCCCAGTGGCCCCGAGGACAAAGTCCTGACATTGGAGGCCCTCCCAATGCAGGGCCACACTCTGTCTCTCCAGCTTCCTGTCCCTACCACACCCCTGCTGGTCCCATGGTGGTCCAACTGCTTCCTGCTTCTGTGCCTTTGCTTAGTATGGCACCCCTGGCTGGCATGCCCTCCTCACCCCTTCTTCTCCCCACTCCTAGCTCACCTAGTCTTTCCAAGGGCAGACCTACTGCCAGTCCCTCCAGGTGGCTCAGGCTTCCTTCTCTGAGCTTCCATGGGCCTGGGCCTGGGTGCTACCTGTGAGTAGCACCATGGTGGGTACACAGTAGGTGCTTACTGTTTGCAGAATGAACATGGAACAGTTTGGGGACTGTCACCCAGCTCAGAGAGCACTGATGGGGAAGTGTCTCCTGTATGTCCCAAGGCTCAGTGCCGTAGTGTCCTGACCCTCGGAAATCTCACAACAGCTTGGCCAGGAAGGCTCCATTGTGCCCTACTTTGCAAGCAGCGGGGCTGAGGATTGAGGGGACTTGTGTCTCATGGCTCAGAGTAAGCAGAGCAGGATTTGAACCCAGGGCCATCTGACTTCAGAAGTGCCATTAAAGTCCCCATCATTTGGAGCTATCTTTTTCTTCTTCTTCTTTTGAGATAGTCTCACTCTGTCACCCAGGCTGGAGAGCAGTGGTCTGATCTCAGCTCACTGCAATCTTCGCCTCCTGGGTTCATGTGATTCTCCAGCCTCAGCCCCCCAAGTAGCTGGGACTACAGGCACGTGCCAGCATGCCCAGCTAATTTTTGTATTTTTAGTAGAGATGGGCTTTCTCCATGTTGGCCAGGCTGGTCTTGAACTTCTGACCTCAAGTGAACTGTCTGCCTTGGTCTCCCAAAGTGCTGGGATTATAGGCATGAGCCACCGCACCTGGTGTGGAGCTGTCCTTTGTCCATGAAGGATTTTCCACCCATGAAGGCATCGGACGTGAAGTGTGTGGCCCTGGCCTGAGCCACCTTGCTGTGCCACTTTGGGACTTCCCTCCCTGGCCTGAGCCTCAGTTTTCCTGCCTGCTGGGCATCCCTGTGTCAACTTCACTTAGTAGGCCAGTTTGGTGCCCAAAGAGACATGGTGGTGGAGGTAGGCAGCCTCCCAACACTACCATCTTCTTGGACCAGTGATATCAACATATCGGGTCTCTGTTTACTCATCTGCAAAATGGGATCATTGAGCACATAGGGTCATGAATTCCACAGAAACTACTTTAGCCAAGCCCAGCCCCCTGAAAGGGCTCCTCGGTGGGCTGTTAGGGTGATTGTTTTCTTCTGCGGGGCCGCCTGATGCGTCCCCACCTACTAGCCTTGGAGAGGGTGGGATGGGAGGGTGGGGTGCTTGGGGAGACAAGCCTAGAGCCTGGGCCCTCCCTCCCACCCTACTGCCTCCCCCCACCCCAGGGCCCCCCACCCAGCGACAAAGCCTGTGGCACTTCCTCTACCCGCCTGGCATGCGGCCTGGCCCAGCCCCTTCTCTAAGGAAGCGCATTTCCTGCCTCCCTGGGCCGGGCTGGATGAGCTGGGAGCTCCCTGCTGCTGGTCATACCCCAGCTTCCATCTGCGCCCCCAGCCAGGACCGCTGCCGTCACTGCCGTCCACCGGAGCCCAGCACCCGCTCCCCGCCCATTTGTCAGACAGCGACCCCGGCCCAGCCCCACGTCCCTGTCTACTTCTCCTGACCCCTCGGCCGCCACCTCAGAAGGCTGGAGCAGGGACGCCGTCGCTCCAGCTGCCTGCTCCCCTCGAGTCCCCGCGTGAGCCCACGCCGGCCTCGGCGCCCACCTGCAGCCCTGCCCCTGGACACCGGATAAGGCCCAGCGCACAGGCCCCCGCGTGGACAGCATGGATCGCGGCACACTCCCTCTGGCCGTTGTCCTGCTGCTGGCCAGCTGCAGCCTCAGCCTCGCAAGTAGGTGTCCAGGGACCCGGGATGGGGAGACTCAGCCTCTGGTGTACAGACCAGGCCCCAAGTGTACCCGGCCTCCTTCCTATATCCTGAGCTCACGCCCAGCAGGGCCATCCTTGGGGCTTTGGAGGGTCACCGACCCTCCCAGTTTGCTGAAACTAAATGATTATGCAGGACTTTGGGTGTTGAAAGCCTCGGGCAAACTGGGCTGACTCATTCACTTTAACCCTAGTGTCTGGTGTCTGTTCTCCCAGCTGTGTTCCATTACTGGAAGCCCAGGTCCCAGAATGCTGTGCAGCCCTGGGAGAGTTTCCTGCCCTCTCTGGGCCTTGAGTTTTCCAAAGAGGAATGGGTAGGAAGGAGGGCCCACAGCCTGGGCTCTGAGTGCTGGCTCTGGGTTCAAATCTCATGTAGGGTGTTCCTCGTGGTGTGATCTCGGGAACTGCCTTAGGGCCTCTGAGCAAAGTGGGGATAACAGATTTCCTTCCCTCTCAGAGCTGCTGAGAAGTTCGGTGGCAAAGGATCATTGCAGAGAGGGCTCTGGCAGGCTGGTCACTTCTGTGTTGTTTATTTTTAGCTTTAAGTTCCTCCAGCTTACCTCCCAGGGCCTTTGAGCAGCTCCAGAACCCTTTGAACAGGCCAAGGCTGCAGGGCCCTGCCCTTCCTCCCTCCCTGCTCCCTGATCCCCAGGAAGGGTTCAGGAGGGGGTGCTGGCCAGGTTAGGGGTTCTGTGGGACTCCTCGGCCTGGGGACTCTTCCAAGGGGTCATGGCCTCTGCTGCTTTCTGAAACTGACCAGAGGAGGGGTGGTGAGGAGCCAGGGACGCCCACCCCCACGTCCCATTCCCGACCCCTTGGGCACCTCAAGCTGCTGGCCGGTCCTGTGGACATCCCTTGACCCACCTGCACATCCAGGGGCTTCCCGAGGGATCTGGGGGAAAGAGGGCAGAAGTGAGCTAAGAGTGTGGGGAGAAAAGGGGAAGGAAAATGGCAGTGGAGCAGCCACCTTCTACCCACCTCCCCACCCCACGGCATTTTAGAGTCCCTGGTTCTGGGTCTCTGAAGCTCTTCCCACCACCTGATTGATCGGAAACTGAGTTTCAGACACAGTAAGTGACTTAGCAGGGATCTGACTACCCGCCTGCAGCTTCCCAAACGTTTGCTGCTAGCAAGGTTTGATAGGGCGACCCCTCTTAATACAGCTCATAAGGCCTGCAAGATGGCTGCTGCCATCATCCCCATTTTACAGAAGAGAAAATGGAGGCTCTGACTTGCCAAGTTCACACAGCTAAGACAGAGCCCCTGCCTAAGCTCCCACATCTACCTCCTTGGCTTCCCTCTCCGTCTCCCACATTTCTTGCTGTGGTAACACTCTCTTCCTCTTGGTCGTTAGAGAAAGGTCCTTGCAGACGTTTAGGGCCTGGTTTTAAAGGATCAAAGGCAGTGGTGTGCTGGTAAATAATTAACAACAGGGTGGGGGGCTCAATTTGTGGATAGTGTTTGTGGATTTCCACAGCGTATATACTCCCACTCGGCTGACTTCAAGCCACCAACTCCCCAAGCTCAGAGTTGGGAATCAGTAGCATTGATTCTCCGGGTTGGTTCTCCAGGGTCTCTACAGGGGCAGATCACATTGGGAGCAGAGGTGACAGTCGGGGGAGTAAAACAATTAGGAAGAAATAAATCTGGACATTCATGATCTTTTCAAAATAGTAATAGCCATGTAACAGCCAGTTGGATAAACTCCTGGAAATGTATCAATCTGGTCCTGTGAGCGGGTAGGAGCTGGTCCTGGTGCACCAGGGGTCACAGGCTCAAAGGTACAACAGGCCATCAGCCCAACTCATTTATGGTCCAGGAAGCTGAGGCCCATGGAGGGTAGAGGGGAGCCTGGGGCCAGGGCCTGGAACCCAGAGGTCCCTGCTGGGGGTGGGGGTAGGAGTGACCCTGACATCCTAGAAATGGGTCTGGAATTCATGAATGCAACTTGTTCCCCTCACAACTCAACCTTCAGAAGTCAGCCTTCTGCAGTGACTTGTCCAACTCTGTAAAGATGCGTGATCCATGGGTACCTGTAACAAAAACCCGATAACTAACTGGAAATGATCTAAATGCCCGCTAGCAAAGACTGTTAATAAATTACCAAGGCCGGGCGCGGTGGCTCACGCCTGCAATCCCAGCACTTTGGGAGGCCGAGGCGGGCGGATCACGAGGTCAAGAGATCGAGACCATCCTGGCCAACACGGTGAAACCCCATCTCTACTAAAAATACAAAAATTAGTTGGTGTGGTGGTGCGCGCCTGTAGTCCCAGCTACTCGGGAGGCTGAGGCAGGAGAATCGCTTGAACCCGGGAGGCGAAGGTTGCAGTGAGCCGAGATTGTGCCACTGCACTCCAGCCTGGTGCCTGGTGACAGAGTGAGACTCTGTCTCAAAAAACAAAAAAAAAGAATCACCTCAGAATTCCTTTATTGATACAGGTACTGTTAGCATGGTGGTAGATGGCTTACTAGGTTTTTTTTTTTTTTTTTGACTTTTTAAGCTACTTGTAATCCAGGTGGGTCCACATTTTGGGAGTCTTTTGTCTACTTCTTTCAAACCAGGTCTCCGTGTTGTCCTGTGGACTCTATGACCATCCTTTTGAAGTTCTGGAAAATTCTGTCCCATCAACCTGTCACCGTTTGCCTGGCAGATCCCTTATTGTTAAATAGTTAGGTGGTTTCCCCTTTGTTCTAGTTATAAATACCACCATGATGCACAGTTCTGGTACATGCACCTTTTCCTGTATTTTGGGTTATTTCATGTGGATTTCGTCCCGGCAGCAGGGTTGTGGGGGCTCGCTGCCTGTGCTGGGCGGCTGGGGTTGAAGAGTGTTTCCTGAGTGGAGGATCCTTTGCTGGAGGACTTGAAGCCCCCATGCAGCTGGCCACCTGTTGCGGGGTCTGGGACTCGCAGGAGAAGGGTCAGTGGTGCAGGACCAAGACCATAAATACCCACCTCTTAGAGGCTGTGTTCCCATTTGCCAGGAGGACAAACAGGATGGAGCAGGGGCCATGTGAACCAGGAGAGGGTGGGTTCCCCGGGACATGGGGGATGTGACCATTAGGATTCTCCCGTGTCTCATCCAGACAGAGGTGACCCAGAGGGACAGAGGGACTTGCTCGTGGTCACAGATGGGTTGGTGCTGGGCCCTCTGGCGACAGACCTATCTGTTTACCCCAGTGCTGGAGGGGGATCTGGGCAAGAGTGAGGCAGCCTCTTCTCCTCTGGCCCTGGCATGTCAGGCATAGTGCCAGCTACTCCTTGCCTCTATCCCCAGTTTACAGATGAGAAAATTGCGGGTTGGGTCAAATGACAGGTCCAGATTTCCACTCCAGGCTGTCTGCTTCCAAATTCAGCTGCTTTCCCCCCCACAACTTTTGTGGCCCGGATGCTGCAGACTTGGACAACTGTTTACCCTGGCTCTGGGGCCCCGCTCCTAGTTCCAGCCCAGGCTTTGGGGTACCAGCCTTGGAGACTGAAGGGGACCCTCATCCAGGGTGCAGCTGGCTTCAACCCCTGTGGCAGGGGTGGGGATGGAGTAGAAATATGATATAGCCAGGCGTGGTGGCTCACACCTGTAATCCTAGCACTTTGGGAGGCTGAGGAGGGTGGATCACCTGAGGTCAGGAGTTCAAAACCAGCCTGGCCATTATGGTGAAACCCCATCTTTAAAAAAAAAAAAAAAGATGATATAACACTGGCATTTATTCAGCACTTACTGTATGCTAGACACTAATCTAGGTGTGGTACGTGTAATGTCAGACTTAACGCTCGCAAAAGCCCTAAGGAGGAGACGCTCCTGCTGCCCCCATTTGACAGATGGGGAGACTGAGGCACTTGTGTAGCTCAGTTAGGTGAAGGGATTTACCCAGTTACACTGCCCTGAAATGGGCCAATGGGGCTTGAGCCCTGGGCCCAAGCTCTGCAGCGTGCTGCCGCAGGGGAGGGGATGAGGATCCTCCTGCTGCCGGATCTTCTCCCCGCAGGCATTCAGCCTTTTCCCTCGTCCCCATAATGGCCCTCCCATCCAGGGCACAACCCCTGGGACTCCACCTTTATTTTCAGAAGCCCCATCTATGCCCTGCCCTCTCTTCCTGCCTTCATCCTTAGGTGAAACAGACAGTCAGAACCCCAGTAGGATTAGAATGTGTCCTAACCATCCCTCCCTCTTCCCCACCCACTAGCCGTCAGGAAACATAGTCTCAGAAGGGTGAAGGGACTTGATGCAGGTCATCCAGCAGGTCAGAGGCAGCCCTGAGCAGCCAATTCCACAACTGCATGTTTGCTCTGAGCCCTGGGCTAAGTGATGGGGACATGGAAGGGTATACTCTCCTTATCCTGGAAAAAGTCACTGCTAGGAGTGCAGACACGCTGACAGAACAGCACACCTGGGCATGTGGGATTCTCCAAAAACATCCAAGGACGGGTTCAGCTGAGAAAGGAGGGACTGACTTCAATGAGATTTTCAGGACAAGGTTTTGAAGGATGAATAGAAGTTGGCCAGGAGCTGGGCACAGTAGCTCATGCCTGTAATCCCAATGTTTTGGGAGGCTGAGGCAGGAAGATTCCTTGAGGCCAGGCATTCAAGACCAGCCTGGGCAACATAGCGAGACATTTTAAAAAATGTCTCCATAAACATTTTAAAAAATTAGTTGGGCATAGTGACTCACACCTGTGGCTGTTCGGGAGGCTGAGGCAGAGGGCTGCTTGAGGCCAGGAGGTGGAGGCTACAGTGGGCTATGATTGCACCACTGCACTGCAGCCTGGGCAAGAAGCAAGACCCCGACTCTCAAAAACAGGCCAGGTGGTCAAACAAAGGATGAGTGCTGGTCTGGGAAAGGGCATGTAGGGGCAGGAGCGAGGTGTGTTTGAGGGAAGAGCCCACATCTCCCCACTGACCAGGCATAAATAACTGACAGCAGTCACCAGTTCCTGAGCAACCCCAACATTTCAGGACCTGGCCTAGTGCTATGCGGGTGTCATTTACTAGCTGGCTCGACGACTCCACAGGAAGCTGTGATGACCCTCATCCCCATGTTACAGATGAGAACCCTGAGGATGGAAAGGCAGCTGGCGAGTGGCAGAATCAGGACCCGAACCTTCGGCATCTTTGACATCTGTCAGATTGCTGTGCTTTTCTTTCCCTTTTTTTTTTTTTTTTTTTTGAGATGGAGTCTTGCTCTGTTATCCAAGCTGGAGTGCAGTGGCATAATCTCGGCTCACTGCAACCTCCGTCTCCCAGGTTTAAGCAATTCTCTTGCCTCAGCCTCCCAAGTAGCTGGGATTACAGGCGCACCCCACCAGGCCTGGCTAGTTTTTGTATTTTTAGTAGAGATGGGGTCTTGCCATGTTGGCCAGGCTGGTCTCGAACTCCTGAGCTCAGGTGATCCACCCGCCTTGGCCTCCTAAAATGCTGGGATTACAGGCATGAGCCACCACATCGGGCTGATCGCTGTGCTTTTCACCTCCACTTCAGGCTGCAGTGTGGGAACTTGACTCTGCAGGCACTGTAGAACCATGGGGGCGCCTGGGGCCAAGGCGCGCTGAGACCTTGCTGTGGCTGGGCACAGTGACCAGACTGGATGCTGGGAAACCTGTGAGGCTGTAATTGAACCTGAAAAGAGTAAAGGGTGGCTGGGGGGGTGTGACGCTGAGCAAGGTGGGGCAGGCTTTGCAGCAAAAAAGACACTTGTTGAAAAGCGTCTGCCTTGCCTTGGGAGGCCGAGACGAGCAGATTGCTTGAGCCCAGGAGTTTGAGACCAACCTGGGAAATAGGGCGAAACCCAGTCTCTACAAAAAAAATACAAAAATTAGCTGGGTGTGATGGTGCATCTGTAGTCCCAGCTCCTCAGGAGGCTGAGGGCATGAGAATCGCTTGAACCCAGGATGGGGAGGTTGTAGTGAGCCGAGATCGAGCTCATGAGTACTCTCATGAGTACAATATCTCATGAGATCGAGACATTGTACTCTGGCCTGGGTAACAGAACGAGACTCTATCTCAGAAAAAAAAAAAAAAAAAAAAAGAGGGGTGAGGAAGAAAAGTATCTGTGCTCTGGTATGATGAAATAATATGCACAGCTTCTGTGTCTGGGGCACCTACTCCGTACCAGGCACTTGACAGGGGTTGCCTCATCAAACTGACAGCCTGCGAATGCCCACAGCTTGCTGGAGCCTGACTACCTGGGTTAAATCCAGGCCCTGGCACTGAGTAGTCAGGTGACTTTGGACATATTATTTAACCGCCCTGGTCATCAGTTTCCTCGAGTGTACGTGGGTGTGATAGCAGCTGCCACCTCATGAGGCTGCTGTGAGGATCAAATGAATGCACTCGTGTCGAGCCTTGAAATGCTACCTAGGCTCCCAGTAAGCATGATGGGAGCCGCTGCAGCAATTATTGCTGGTCTGCAAATGGGGAAACTGAGGCTCAGAGAGGTCAGGCTTCTGCTCAAGCTGGGATTGGACCCAGGCCATCTGGCTCCAGAGCTGTTTGTCTTGATCGTCCTCCAAGGTCCTGGAAGTAGCCGTTTGGAAAGTCTGGGAGGTGCTGTGTGCACGTGGGTGGAGAGGGGACAGTGGTGGGAGGTGGCTCCTGAGTCTCTCACTTGGGGCTCCAGTCACCCAGGCCCCAAGTGGCTCCTCCTCTGACCCAGTCCCGGGAGGTCCTGGAGTTTCCCTTGGTGCCAGGGGATTGTTTTCAGCTTGGTCTGGGCCCGCCTCAGGCTCCGGGAGACAGGCCCAGGCGTCACACTCCCTCCTGTCTCCCCATTCTCGTCTGAGGGGTGGGGGCGGCCAGGATTCAAAAAGTCCCCAAAATAAATGGACCTCTTATCTGATCTCCCCGCCAGGCCTGTTATCTGATCATTACATAATGGCCAGGCCTGTGGCCTCTCCCGCTGGCTGACGGCATGGAGGAGGCGGCCCCAGGCGGCCTCAGCGATCCGGGAGGAACTGGGGTTCCTGGAAGTCTGGGGAGGGGGCAGGGAAAGTCCCAAAGGGAAAGAGGGAGGTGCTGTGACAATCTGCAGGCCAGACACTAGGTCATGTCGGGAGACGTGGGTCCGAGGCCCGGCCTGGTCAGCCATGTGCTGTGAAACTTTGACATGTCCCGCCGTACCAGGCCTCAGTCTCCCCATCTGAGTAGGAGAGGCTTAAACCAGGCAATAGCCAAGAACCTGTGCTCTACTGATGAGGAAAGGAGAGGGTGGGGAGAACACGGGGGCTGCTGGGTCAGAGCAGGTAGAGACAGGAGGTGGCACGGGCCCTTGAGTTTGCTGGGCTGAGGGAGACCCCGGGGGCCTCTCCATCCCAGAGGACCATCACCTGGAGGCTGCCCCAGCTCGCCACTTCACCCCACCCCTTAGACCAGCCAATTCTACAGTGACTGAGGTCAGTAAAATAATTGTAATTAAGAGAACTGCTAGCCAGGCACGGTGGCTCACACCTGTAACCCCAGTACTTTGGGAGGCTGAGGCGGGAGAATTGCTTGAGCTTAGGAGTTCGAGACCAGCCTGGGCAACATAGCGAGACCCAGCCTCTACTAAAAATAAAACAAATTAGCCAGGCGTGGTGGTGCACACCCGTAGTCCCAGCTACTAAGGAGGCTGAGGCAGGAGAATCGCTTGAACCCAGAAGCTCAAGGCTGCAGTGAGCCATGATCACACCACTGCACGCCAGTCTAGGAAACAGAGTACGACCTTATCTGAAAAATAAATAAATAGAAATGTAAGAAAGAATTGCCATGTGCCCAGTCTCACGGAGTCCTCCAACCACCTCTATGGATCATGTGGGCTCTATTTGCTGTCATTTTACAGACCAGGAAATTGAAGGCTCAAGAGGTGAAATCATTCACCAAAGCCACGTAGCTTCTAAGCATTGGGCCTGAGAGACAAGCTAGGTCTGCCTGGCTCCAGGGAGCTTGCTTTTAACCAAAATGCCACTATGCCCAGGCACTCCAGAGTCCCTGGGACGTGCAGGATAGGGCCAGAGAGAGGACATGCAAGGCCTGGGCCCCCGGCAGCCAAGGGTCCTCATCCAGATCTTCTCCTTCACAAGATAGAGCTGGGAACGGCGTTGCCATGGCAAGGGGCGGCTGTCCCACGTCCTTTGCTGACTTCTGGGGCCCAGAGCCCAGCGTGCAGTGCAAAGGTGCAGTGGAGGCCGGTGAGGCTCCAGACAGCCTGGGATTCGGAGGAAGCCTCCCTGCCCCTACTCCAAGCCGGCCTTGGCTGGACACAAGGCCAGTCTCTCCGCGCCCATCTTTGATCTCCAAGAAAACAGGAAGTGAGCGCGACAAGATGGAGACACAAACTTCCAAACAGTCTCCCCTTCTCTGTCCTCCTTCCCTCCTCCGGAGCCCCCCTTCCTCCCTGGCACATTCCTCAGGACGAGGTGTGGGGCCTCATTTCCTCTTCCTCTCCTGCTAGGTCAGGGTGAAATTCCATTCCTTTCCCTCAGGACCTGTGTTTCTGGGCTCTGCGGGCTCCCGCAGCCTCCCTCCGAACCTGGCCGCCCCCTTGGCTCACCCTGTCCCTTGGGGCCAGGGAAGTCTCAGCCCCTTCAGACCATTCCTCCCACTGCCTTGAGGTACCAGAGGGGAGGCTTTGTCTCCTGATCTCAGCTCCTGCCTTACTGGAGGGAGATGTCAGTTCACACCTGGGCCCTGCCGGGAAGTTAGGGTTGCCAGATACATCAAATAAAAATAGGCCAGGCATGGTGGCTCATGCATGTAATCTCCATACTTGGGAGGCCGAGGTGGGAGGATCCCTTTAGTCCAAGAGTTCAATACCAGCCTGAGCAACATGGTGAAACCGCATCTCTACAAAAATGCAAAAATTAGCTGGGTGTGGTGATGCATGCCTGTAGTTCCAGCTACTCAGGAGGCTGAGGTGGGAGGATCACTTGAGCCTGGGAGGTCGAGCCTGCAGTGAACTATGATTTCGCCACTGTACTCCAGCCTGAGCAACAGAGCAGAGTCTGCCTCAAAAAAATAAAAAATAGGGCCAGGCGCAGTGGCTCAAGCCTGTAATCCTAGCACTTTGGGAGGCTGAGGTGGGCAGATTGCCTGAGCTCAGGAGTTCAAGACCAGCCTGGGCAACATGGTAAAATCCCATCTTAAAAGAATGAATAAACAAACAAACAAAAAATAGACCAGCATGATAGCTCACAATGCTGGTAATTCCAGCCCTTTGGGAGGCCGAGGTGGGCAGATCACCTGAGGTCAGGAGTTCAAGACCAGCCTGACCAACATGGAGAAACCCCGTCTCTACTAAAATCACAAAAAATTAGCCAAGCGTAGTGGTGCATGCCTGTAATCACAGCTACTCGGGAGGCTGAGACACGAGAATTGCTTGAACCCAGGAAGTGGAGGTTGCAGTGAGCTGAGGTCACACCATTTCACTCTAGCCTGGGCAATAAGAGCAAAACTCTATCTCAAAAAATAGTAAATAAATAATATAGGAGGCCCAGTGAAATCTGAATTTCAGATAAACAATGAAAATTTAGGATTAATATGTTCTATGCAATATTTGCAATATACTAATACTTAAAAATACTCATTGTTTATTTGAAATTTGAATTTAGCTGGGTGTCCTTTTATTCATCAGTCCTATACCTAGCAGCACTGTGACCTTGAGCAGGAGGCTTTTTGTCTCCAGCCCTTGCTTTATTTATCCATGGAATAGATATAATGATATCCATGCCATAAGGTGGCTGTGGCAGTGCAGTAAAGCCCTTAGTGCAAGTCAAGTCCCTAGGAGACATTTGGAAAGTAGTGTCAGTGTCATCACCTTATTCTCACCTGGCCTCTTTCTGGATGTTTCTCCAACAGATCTTGAAGAAACAGTCCATTGTGACCTTCAGCCTGTGGACCCTGAGAGAGGCGAGGTGACATATACCACCAGCCAGGTCCTGGAGGGCTGTGTGGCTCAGGTTCCCAACGCCATCCTTGAAGTCCATGTCCTCTTCCTGGAGTTCCCAAGGGTGAGTGTCCCATGGCAGGGTTGGGTGGGGACTCAGAGGAAACTCCAAGGCAGACAGGGTGAGGGGTGCCTTCCTTGTGACTGTCAGTGGCTGAGTCCTCATCAGGCCCCCTGTCAAGAGGCTGATGTGGGTATCTCACAGGGTTTGTAAGAGGTGGCATTTCTAGGGGCAGAGTCTGGATCAGGGCAACCTTATGGGTGCCACCACAAGACTCAAGTGGGAAGAGCTGAGTAGAGAAGAGCCAGGCGGGTGGGGGGACCAGGTGAGTGTTGCTTATGCACTTCCAATGTGGAGACCTCACAGGATCTCAGAGGACGCAGCTCCACTCTGGGCAGCTTGGACTTTGAAAAGTGCTTCTTGCGCTGAGTATGGTGGCTCACGCCTGTAATCCCAGCACTTGGGAGGCCAAGGCAGGTGGATCTCTGAGGTTGGGAGTTTGAGACCAGCCTGGCCAACAAGGTGAAACCCTGTATCTACTAAAAATACAAAGATTAGCTGGGCATGTGGCATGCGCCTGTAATCCCAGCTACTTGGGAGGCTGAGGCAGGAGAATTGCTTGAACCCAGGAGGGGGAGTTTGCAGTGAGCCAACATCGCACCACTTGACTCCAGCCTGGGCAACAGAGTGAGACCTTGTCTCAGAAAAAGAAAAAGAAAAGTGCTTCTCAGTTGAGCCCAGATCTTTCTCCCTGAACTGTCCCCTACTGAGCATCTGTGACCCTGAGAGATCCAAAGGCTGCTGCCAGCCTGGAGATGATTCTCCCCAGGAGACCCCAGCCCACCATCAGTTTGTCTGATATGTTCGTCCTTCTTAATGATAACAAGGCTGGGCACAGCGGCTCATGCCTGTAATCCCAGCACTTTGGGAGGCTGAGGCGGGAGGATCACAAGGTCAGGAGTTCGAGACCAGCCTAACCAACATGGTGAAACCCTGTCTCTACTAAAAGTACAAAAATTAGGCATGGTGGTGCTCGCCTATAATCCCACTTAGGAGGCTGAGGCAGGAGAATCGCTTGAACCCAGGAGGCAGAGGTTGCAGTAAGCCAAGATCGCACCACTGCACTGCAGTCTGGACAACAGAGCGAGACTCTATCTCAAAATAATAATAACACCTTTGTTAAGTGCTATGTGCTAGAGACTGTGCTAGGGCCAACTCTATGCCAGAAATGAAGCATCTCATATGTATTAAGCCTCCGAGGCTCATCTGCTGGGGTCTGTTATTATCCCCACTTCTTGGAGGAGGAAACTGAGGCTGGTTGTGAGCAATGGAGTGACATGCTCAGGGCCAATGTTTACACCAGATCCCTGGGGATGCCAGAGCTAGCCTGTCACTTGGTTCCCCAGGTGGATCTCAGCAATCGGGTGGCTTCTGGCCTGGTTGGCCTGGAGGTTACACCTGGCCGATGTGGCATAGGTCCTGACAATGACTTCGCGGTGTCAGCTCTGGGTAAACTTATGGCCAATCTGCTCCCAAAACTGTTAAGTTGCCCGGCGTTTGTGCAGTGATAAGAGAGTGCTCAGACCACCAATATCAGGGGACCCTGCTCCCCACCGCCCTGCCCTCCACGAGGACTGTGGGCTTTGATAATTTCCAAATCATAGATAGCCCCAAACATACTTTGTGTGGTTTTCATAGGCATTGTCACTTTTTTTCAATTTTGGGAATGATATTCAAAATGTGACTGTCGCTGTAAGTTCACGTTGTTTGTGTCAATGTTCAGGTCCCTGTGCCTCCTCTGGGTGCCTGTGATCCTCCAACCCTAATCCCTCCATACTGGGCCAGGGTGAGAGGTGGCTCCTCGGCAGGTGTCCAGGTCTACAGGAGACAGGTGTGTAGACAGCCAGGATCCAGGGGCCTGGTGCATTCTCAGGGAGCACAGGACCGGGGCACCCCAGCTCCTACAGATTAGGTAGGGCTTGGATGATGGCCACACCATCCTGAAAACACCTGATCTTGTCTGACCTTGGAAGCTAAGGAGACTTAGGCCTGGAGGAAGGTACATAATGGATGTCCAGGAGCTCACCAAGGGAAGGAGGTGGTGTGGAAACCACAGAACAGAGTGAATGCAGAGGCAGAGGGAGCAGGCTCTGTCTGGGGTCATCATGTGGCAGGAGCTGGAGGTTCCCCCGCAGGACAGGGGAGATGGCAAAACATACTTCACCATATTAAGAAGTTTGAGGCTGGGCACGGTGGCTCACACCTGTAATCCCAACACTTTGGGAGGCCAAGGTGGGCAGATCATGAGGTCAGGAGTTCAAGACCAGCCTGGCTCACATAGTGAAACCCTGTCTCTACTGAAAATACAAAAAATTAGCCGGGCATGTAGTCCCAGCTACTCAGGAGGCTGAGGCAGGAGAATTGCTTGAACCTGGGAGACAGAGGTTGTAGTGAGCTGAGATGGCGCCAATGCACTCCAGCCTGGGCGACAGTGTGAGACTCCATCTCAAAAATAAAAAAGAAGTTTGAGCTGGACACAGTGGCTCACACCTATAATCCCAGCACTTTGGGAGCCTTAGGTGGGCAAATCACAAGGTCAGGAGTTTGAGACCAGCCTGGCCAATATGGTGAAACCCCATCTCTATGAAAAATATAAAAAATTAGCCTGGTGTTTGGTGCGTGCCTATAGTCTCAGCTACTCAGGAGGTTGAAGCAGGAGAATCACTTGAACCCCAGAGGTGGAGGTTGCAGTGAGCCAAGATCGTGCCACTGCACTTTAGCCTGGGCGACAGAGCAAGGCTCTGTCTCAAAAAAAAAAAAAAAAAAAAAAAAAGTTTGATCATTATCCTGTGGGCAATGACAGTTCTTGGAGGGATTTTAGGGGCATGGCAGAGTGCCACTGTAACTCATGTCATATTCCAAGAATACTTGAGTTCATGACAACAAAATATTCCTGTCAGTCTCTGTCTCTTCTAGAGAACTCAGTCCATGGAGCTTCCAACTTTTAATTCAAGGAGCCAGGCTGCAGGCTCCAGGCCTGCGAGGGATGTTCATTTGAGGACGTGGTGGAAACATCTGGGGTCCAGTGGGGTCCAGGAAACCCGGGGTTGAGCCCTGGATCTGTCCCTGGCCAGCACCTCACATAGCACCCTGGAGTGCAGAGGGTGGTCCTCCCCACTCCCTGGTAGACACACCTTTCTTGGGCACAGGAGCTCACCTGGATACACAGGGTCGCAGAAGCTGACCCAGGGCCTGGATTACACCACATCACTCTTTTTGTTTGTTTTTTGCCTCAGACTCCCAAGTATCTGGGATTACAGGCACTTGCCACCACTTCCAGCTAATTTGCTAGTTTTTGTATTTTAAAGTAGAGTTGTTTTTGTTTTGGTTTTGGTTTTGTTTTGTTTGTTTTTTCTGAGACAGAGTTTCATTCTTGTCGCCCAGGCTGGAGTACAGTGGCGCAATCTTGGCTCACGGCAACTTCTGCCTTCTGTTTTCGAGGGATTCTCCCGCCTCAGCCTCCCGAGTAGCTGGGACTGTAAATGTGCACCACCACGCCCTGCTGATTTTTGTATTTTTAGTAGAGATGGGGTTTCATCACATTGGCCAGGCTGGTCTAGAACTCCTGTCTTCAGGTGATCTGCCTGCCTCGGCCTCCCAAAGTGCTGGGATTACAGACGTGAGCCACCATGCCCAGCCTAATTTTTGTATTTTTAGTAGAGATGGGGTTTCACCATGTTGGACAGGCTGGTTTTGAACTCCTGACCTAAAATGATCCACCTGCCTTGGCCTCCCAAAGTGCTGAGATTACCGGTGTGAGCCACTGTGCCTGGTCCCAATAACTCTTGAACATATGAGTGAATACATGCATGCGTGCACAAATGTGTGCACCACTGTGTGACCTTGATGCAGGGGTGGGGAACACAGGTTCTGGAGCCAGGCAGCCCTCCAATTGAACTGTGGCTCCACCTCTGACAGCCACATCTCCTTGGACTACCTCTGAGCTTTGATTTTCCCATGGGAAACAAAGAGCCATTGCCAGCACCTGCCTCACAGGAGTGTTGTAAGAATCCAGCAGGATAGTGCAGGCAAAACACCAAGTGTAGGACCTGCCCAGAGCAACTACTCAACGTGCCGTGGCTATAGTTATTGTTATTATTTCTCTCTGGATTCCATCTCTCACCTGTGAACATCCTCATTTTGCCAGGGTCGTTACTGTTTACAGAACATCTTCACATCAGTTGAATAATTTGAACCTCAATGATTATTGCTACAAGATCAATGGGGGAGGCCAGGCGGGATGACTCGCCTGTAATCTCAACACTTTGGGAGGCCAAGGCGGGTGGTTCACTTGAGGTCGGGAGTTCGAGACTACCCTGGCCAACATGGGAAACCCCGTCTCTATTAAAAATACAAAAATTAGCCAGGCGTGGTGGCACGCGCCTGTAACACCAGCTACTCAGGAGACTGAGGTAGGAGAATCACTTGAACCCGGGAGGCAGAGGTTAAAGTGAGCTGAGATCACGCCACTGCACTCCAGCCTGGGCGACAGAATGAGACCTTGTCTCAAAAAAAAAAAAGATCAATGGTGCAGGGCTGTGAATTCATCTTCAGCAGAGCAGGCTGAGGTCCAGCCTCACCGAGCTGGCCTCCCTCCTCCCAGTGCTCCTGGTCTCCCTGCCCCGAGGGTTGAGCCCATGATCCCGCCAGCTCCTACTGCTGTGACCACTGAGGAACCTGTGGTTTCCCTGGGAGGTACCTTTGTCCCCAGGCAGCCCCTAAGAGTGGGGTCCAGAGCCCACAGTGCCCCTTACACAGCCCTCACCAGGTGCCCAGCCTATGTTGATGATGCAGAGAGAAGGTGGAGCCAGGGAGGCAGAGGTGGCATCAGCAGCCCTGGTACTGAGCAGTGGGATCGGCAAGTGGGGGTTCAGGGCGCCGCAGGTGATAGGGGGATGAGCGCCGAAGGTAGAGGAGGGAGGGACGTTAGGGAAAAGGCCCCTGGTGTCTAGCTCAGGAGCAGGGTAGAGGGCATTCCAGCCAGAAGCCCCTGCACAGCAAAGGCCTAGAGGCATAGGGGCTGGCCACGATAGTGGGGGTGGTGGCTCTCAGCAGCCAGCCCGATCCCTCCTGACCTATGCCGTCTCCTTCGATCCTTGGCACAGAGAAGCAGCTTTCCCGTCCATCCCTCAGAATCCTCAGATTTCCTGTGGGTGGGTGGCAGATGGGTGGAGGCAGCCGAGAGCCTCGGGGAAGTGCAGCTCCATGCGTGTGCTGGGCAGGTCTGCAGACAGACCCGCTGGGCAGAGGCTGGATCTCGCTGGGTCCCTGAAGGGCAGGCCGGAGCCTGGATTCCGGGAGGGGGCCCAGGGTCACATCCTGACCCTCCGAGACAGGAAACCAGCCTCGTGTCTCAGCGATTCCTGTCAGGCTGATTGGGCCAATCTACTATCCTCCTAACAAACGCACACACAGGCAGGCTGGGGCAGAGCTGGGTCAGCAGTGATTCACCTCGTCCTGGGCAAACTTGGGGCAGCTGAGACCCCACCCACTCCTGAACAGACAGAGCCTGTCAGGCCCTAGCACTGACTCATTCTTGACCAGAGGGTCAGGCAAGTTCACTCAGGCAGAGAGAGAGAGAGAGCCAGAGGGACCCCAGTACCCCCAGTGCTGGGAGGCTGTGGGAGGCCATGGAGTACAGCCCTCAGGCTTGGGCAAAGGGGACCCCTGCCTGGGCCTTGGGGGACGTGGTCTTCTTCCAGCCCTCTGCCAGTGGCAGCCCTCTCCCAGAGTGGGGAATCTGCAGGGCCAAAGGGATGTACACCCCTCAAAACCTGCACCCCTCCCTTCTAGACGATGGTCTGGGCATCCACGACCCCAGAATCCCTTGCCCAAATGGTTCTGAGCCTCCTCTCAGGGATGCAGGGATCCTTCTTGTGCCATCCTAAAGGGGAGCATTGCATGGCTATGTGGGCTCCCCCAGACTTGAAGGATGGCTGAGTTGGCTACTTGGGGGGGCAGTCATGGTGGAGTTTGGGTATCTGGGCTGAGCTGCCCACATGTGGACACATGAGCACCCTTGCTCGGCTGTCAGAACCACAGTGATGAGGAGGAAGGGCTGGGCCCGTGGCCACCATCTGTATTCTTGTCTCAGGGCTTGCAAATATTAGAGGCAGGCTTGGTGAAGGGGCAAGATTGGGGTTTGGGGGCGTCAGATGGGCTGGAAGGGATTGTGCCTGCCCTCTCACTGCTGCGTCCTTGGAGTTCAGCTCAGAGTCAGCCTGGGAATCAGTATCTGATGGATGGATGGGTGGGTGGAATGGATAGATGGGAGGATGGATGGATGGGAGGATGGATGGATAGATGGATGGATAAGGGAAGGGAGGGAGGAAGGGAGGAAGGGAGAGAGGTTGAAAGGAAGGAAGGAAAAACTGTACATTCTTATAAGCATTTGCTGATTGGCTATTCATGAGGGGGCTGATGGTGTCGGTTGCTGTTTATGTCTGGTCGTTCGGAGGTGTTGGCTTGTTCTCTGCCAAGCTCCTGAGGACAGAGTTACGCCTTTTCTGTCCTGCTTTGAGAACACGGAAGCCCCATGCTGGGCCCTGTGCTGGCCTTTCAGAAAGGCACATGAGTTTGAGAGGTGAGTATGCTTGGGCTAATCACCAGAAGGGCTGGAGGGACTAGGGGCCCCCTCAGCTGAGGAAGAAGCGTATCTCTGCAGGGGATTCTGGAAACCCACTCTGTGGCCATTTGGCTGGAAACCAGGACTCCTAGCGCTGGGACCCCTGAGAGGCAGCCTGGGAATGAGGGGCCACACAATTCTAGAACATCACTGAGCTCAACTCCTCCTTGCACAGAGGGAGAGGCTGAGGCTCAGAGATAGGACGCCACAGCCAGGCATGGCTGAGAGATTCGTAGTCCTCACTAGCTGCAGCCCACCTCTAACTAGGCCTGTGTTTCCCAGTCCCTAAACCATGGATGGCTCTCCTGGATGACTGTGCAAGGGGAGAATCAGACAGATTAAAAGCCAAGCGGGCCAAGCGTTGTGGCTCACGCCTGTAATCCCAGCACTTTGGGAGGCTGAGGCGGTGGATCACCTGAGGCCAGGAGTTCAAGACCAGCCTGGTCGACATGGTGAAACCCCGTCTCTACTAAAAATACAAAAATTAGCCAGGCATGGTGGCAGGCACCTGTAGTCCCAGCTACTCAGGAGGCTGAGGCAGGAGAATTACTTGAACCCAGGAGGTGGAGGTTGCAGTGAACCAAAATCGTGTCACTGCACTCCAGCCTGGGTGACACTGCGAGACTCTGTCTTAAAAAAAAAAAAAAGCCAGGCTACTTCCACATGTCTAGTTGGGCACTGGACAACCCACTTTGCAGGCAGAATTGCACTGAATCCTCATAAGTCTATGAAGTGGGAATATCATTTCCAAATCAGGAAACTGAGGCCCAGAGAGGCGATGTGACTGTCCAGGGTCATAGGCTAATGACTGAGCCCCCATCTGAATTCAGGTCTGTCTGGCTTTGTTCCCTTCCCCTGCCACCCTGCCTGTATGACAATCCGAGTTTTCTGGGGTAGACAGAGGGACGGCTGGCTCCGATCTGACCGCCTCCGGTCAGGCCCTGGGCGGGTGGGGGCTGCAGGCAGCCCCGAGTCTCCACTCCTAGAATAATTGCTGGAAGCGACTTTCTATAAGTGGCTACTAGCACTCACGGCCTCCTCACTGAAATCCCCCCTTCCCGCCACCAACTGCTGGGCAACAATGGCATCTGTGGGACACTGGCACAAAAATAGAAACACGGTCTCCCGCCTACCCGCTCAGGGAGGGGTCCAGGCTGGCTGGGCTGGGGGTAAGGGGCTGGCCAGACTGTGGAATTCCCAGGGTCCCACGAGGAAGGCTGGGAGCTTGGGGTTGGGGGCCAGGCTGGCGCCGTAGTTCTTTGCCTCTGGGGCCCCGGCGGGAGAGAAGGGGGAAGTCGGTGTGCGTGTGAGTGGCCACAGTAGTGAGTCAGGGCCGTGGGGAGGGAAATGTTTGCTGTGGAAACCCTGACCGGGTTTTTCTGGTAACCAGCTGGCTTTCAGCTTGGCCTCACAGCTCAGAGAACCTGAGCACCCAGCTTTCCAGCCCCCCTGAGTTTCCAAACTACTCACTTGCCATGTGACTCAAGCCCTGCACCTCCTACCAGACCCCAACCCTGCAGCGAAGGACTTGGTGACAACTGAGTGGTAGCTTTGGTTTGTGAGCTCTGGGACAAGAGCTGGGTGTCCCGACAAACATCCCGAAGTTCCAGCCTCCCAATCACCCCTCACCCCCAGCGTGACTGGGCTGTGACCTGCCCTTCCCTTTGTTTTCACTTCCTTTATCCAGAGCCCTACCTGGTATTGGTTCCCAACCCTGTCCTGCCCCCATTTCACAGATAAAGAAACTGAGGCATAGAGGAACAGGGACAGTGGCAGAGCAGCACAGCAGGACAGGATAGTCACAGGGCTCCTTCCTCTCCACTCAGGAGTTGGCCATCAGACTGTACTGTGGCTCCGGCAGCACGCTTAGCCTGTGGGTGTCACCATGGGACGGAGGGCGGATGTCCTCATCCACTGCAGGCTGTGCTGTCTCCTGGCCATGATCTGCCTGTCGAGGGGGCACATCTCTTTGTTGTGTGGGCCTCACAGTTGTATCCTCCAAGGGGGGACAAGCAGATGGGGCTGGACAGCGACGGACTGTGGGGCAATCGGTGCAGTTGAAAGGGAGGACATGGTCCAGGGACTGCAGGCCCTGCTCTGGCACCGGGATGGTGTGTGGCACTGGGATGGTGTGTGCTGGGCTTCTGACTTGGCCGCTCCCAGCAGCTTCTTTTTGTTTTTTGTTTTTTCTTTGGGGGGGCGGGGGGACAGAGTCTCAATCTGTCACCCAGGTTGGAGCACAGTGGCGGGATCTCAGCTCACAGCAACCTCCACTTCCTGGGTTCAAGCGATTCTCCTACCTCAGCCTCCTGAGTAGCTGGGACTGCACGTGCGTGCCACCATACCTGGCTAATTTTTGTATTTTTAGTAGAGATGAGGTTTCACCATGTTGGCCAGGCTGGTCTCCAACTCCCAACCTCAAGTGATCCACCTGCCTCAGCTGCCCACAGTGTTGGGATGACAGGTGTGAGCCACCGCATCCGGCCCCAGCAGCTTCTATGCTGCATCTGTAAAATCCATGCCACTTCCCCCCTAGCACAGGCCCATGCTCAGCACAGGCCTGGGCACCCGGGAGCTGGAACCATGAGAAATTATTTTATAAGAATTCTGTATCAGTAATTCAATGATATTCAGCTGCTTTGATAAAAAACAGCTTTATTAAGATAAAATTCAGGCATTTAAAGTGTACAGCTGAGCGGTTTTAATATATACACGTGTGCAACCATATTAGATTGTTCAAGTTCACACCCCATCAGGGTAAAGAGGCCAGAGTGAGTTCGTTCTCAGCAATGCTGGCAGCTCGGCTGTGCCAGGGCCTTTCCCAACACCACACAGGTGGGTATCGCGTTGCTCCCATGACTTTCCAGGCATGCTCACAAACCTACTTTATTTTTATTTTTAGAGATAAGGTCTCACTATGTTGCCTAGGCTGGTCTCGCACTCATGGCTTCAAGTGATCTTTCTGCCTCCCAAAGTGCTGGGATTACTTGCATGAGCCACCTAGCCTGACTTTGGTTCTTTTTTCTTCTCTTCTCTTTTTTTTTTTTTAAGAGTGTGTGTGTGTATGTGAGTGTGATCACAATCTTGGAACAAGATGTCACTTCTGACATGTAGATGTGTATTTCATATTTTATTAAAATATGGTATTAAATCCAGTATTCAACTTTTAAAATCTTTAGAAAGCATAATATTTTTTAAAACTGCCAGGCATGATGGTTCATGCCTGTAATCCCAGCACTTTGGGAGGCCAAGGTGAGTGGATCGTTTGAGTCCAGGAGTTCAACACCAGCCTGGGCAACATGGTGAAACCCTGTCTCTACAAAAAATACAAAAATTAGCCAGCTGTGCTGGTGCATGCCTGTAGTCCCAGCTACTTGGGAGACTGAGGCAGGAAAATCACTTGAGCCTTGGAGGTGGAGGTTGCAGAGAGCAATCACACCACTGTACTCCAGCCTGGGCAACAGAGGGAGACCCTGTCTCAAAAGAAAAAAAAAAAAACAACACACACACACACACACACACACACACACACACACACACACATTCAAAGCTGATAATATATTTGGAAAACCAAAAGTTATAAACCCATTAGAAAACATTAATCAAAACGTGAACTTACACAAACATAAACTGGAAACATATCTTGGGCCAGGTGCAGTGGTTCACCCCAGTAATCCCAGCACTTTAGGAGGCCAAGGTGGGAGATCATGAGGTCAGGAGATCAAGACCGTCCTGGCTAATATGGTGAAACCCCTTCTCTACTAAAAATACAAAAAATTAGCCGGGCATGGTGGCAGGCTCCTGTAGCTCCAGCTGCTTGGTAGGCTGAGGCAGGAGATTCGCTTGAACCCAGGAGGCAGAAGTTGCAGTGAGCTGAGATTTGTGCACTTTAGCCTGGGTGACAGAGCGAGACTCCATCTCAAAAAAAAAAATTGTTTTTTGAAACATATCTTATAAATTAGCATAAAATAATTATTTTAAAATAACCAACCTAAATAACACACTAAAATGAAAAAAAACTTATGAGTGTTTACAAGTAATTGATCCCAACTAGTTACAGATTGCTTTATTCCGTCCCCATTCTCACTCTCCTGCTTCACTTGACTAGCCTAAAAAAAAAAAACCAAAATATTTGTGACACATTAAAAATGAAATACTGTTGGCTGGGCACAGTGGCTCACGCCTGTAATCCCAGCACTTTGGGAGGCCAAGGTGGGTGGATCACCAGAGGTCAGGAGTTCGAGACCAGCCTGGCTGACATGGTGAAACCCCACCTCTACTAAAAATACAAAAAATTAGCCAGGCATGGTGGTGGGCACCTGTAATCCCAGCTACTGGGGAGGCTGAGGCAGGAGAATGGCTTGAAGCAGGGAGGCGGAGGTTGCAGTGAGCCGAAATGCCGTCATTGCCCTCCAGCTTAGGCAACGAGAGTAAATCTCCGTCTCAAAACAAAAAACAAAGAACTGTTATTTGTTTGGTGTTTTGAAGAGCAAACTTAAAAGCAAAGAGTGATTATGGTATCATTGTTGAGTAATGGAAATATTTCGGGGCAGATTTTTCCAGCTGTCTCTGGCTTTGTGATGTCAGTTGAGGAAACGGCAAGATGAGTAGAAGTGAAACCTCAAAACTTTCCACTGGTGTCTTCGTCTTGAAATATCCTTCCCCTTCCTCATGGCTTTGAAGAGCACGTTTGGGTCATCTTTTAGACTGGCGGCTTTTGTACGAGAGCAGTGAGAGTCTGTTTCAGCAGACTGCATTTGTCTTCGTCCTCGTGAGTTGGTGGCTTCCGAGCATTTACCTGCCTTATTCTCAGCACTCACCTGTTCACACGCCACTAGTTCAGAAAGTCCTTGAGGTCATTCTTTCAATAGACACTGCCTTGTGGATTGCTGTGTTCCTTTGCTTCTTGGGAAAAAGGTATAGAAAAATGTGCTAGGGGTGGATATGATACATAAAAATGTGTAGAAAAATGTGAGAGCACTGGTCTGCCTGGGATAGGAATCCCAGCCCCTGACTGACTTCCTGTGTCACCATGGGCAAATGACTTCACCTCAGGGCCTCGGTTCCTTCATCTGTAAGTGACAATAAGAACAATGGATGGCTAGGCACAGTGGCTCATGCCTGTAATTCCAGCACTTTGGGAAGCAGAGACGGGCAGATCATTTGAGGTTAGGAGTTGAAGACCAGATTGGCCAATATGGTAAAGCCCCGTCTCTACTAAAAATACAAATATTAGCTGGGCATGGTGGCACATGCCTGTAATTCCAGCACTCTGGGAAGCCAAGGCAGGAGGTTGAGGCTGCAGTAAGCCATGATTGCACCACTGTACTCCAGCAAAGAAGGCCAGGCATGGTAACTTAAACCTGTAATCCCAGCACTTTGGGAGGCCAAGGTGGGCAGATCACAAGGTCAGGAGTTAGGGACTAGCCTGGCCAATATGGTGAAACCCCACTTCTACTAAAAATATAAAATTAGCTGGGCGTGGTAGCAGATGCCTGTAGTTCT
>PVKP010018491.1:0-44185 GCA_004027715.1 Plecturocebus donacophilus | reverse complement strand
GGGGAGCACTATACGCTGGGGTATGTTGGGGGAAAATAGGGGAGGGATAGTGGGGGGGGAGGGACGGTGGGGAGTGGGGAGTTGCGGGGAGATAGCATGGGGAGAAATGCCAGATATAGGTGAAGGGGAGGAAGGCAACAAATTACACTGCCACGTGTGTACCTATGCAACAATATTGTATGTTCTTCACATGTACTCCAAAACCTAAAATGCAATAAAAAAAATAATAAAAAATAAAAATAAAAAATAATAATATCCCTTTAAATTTCCTCCACAAAAAAAAAATGGATATTTCATGTTTTACTTTATATACTTTAATTTTAAAATCTGATTTTTAAAACCTGATTTCTGAAAATTGAGAAAACTTCTAGAAAGTGATATAAAGAACCAAACATCAAAATCTAGTATTAAACTAATACTGTTGAAGATTTATTGTAAGTGGAATATCGTTTATCCAAAATGCTTGGGACGAAAAGTATTTCAAATTTTGGATGTCTTTGGATTTTGGAATATTTGCATGTAATAGCTTGGGAATGAAAGCTAAGTCTAAAGACAACATTCATTTTTGTTTCATGTATACTTAATATACATAGCCTAAAGGTAATACCATACAATATTTTTAATAATTTTGTGGATGAAACAGTTTGTGTACAAGAAAGCGAAAGTGTCACTACCTCATGCCAGTGTTCAAAAAGTTTTGGATTTTCACATTCCGGATGCTCAGCCTGTATACGCCATAGAGTTCATATTCAGAATCTCTCTCACTCTTCACAAATCTAAGAGTACATATTCTTCTTTTAAATTACTATCACCATTTCAAGAAAAGGAAGAAGAGGAAATAGAAGCTTTTAGGAAACGACCTGCCTGAAATCACACAGATAAAATAAGCTGCCAAATAGCTTGTAACCTTTAATGCTGTTTCAGTACACTGTTCCTGTAACTGAGGAGAAAGCTGCAGAATAGACATATAGCATTTACCAGATGTATCATCTAATTCTACTTAAAATGAGATGGTGAGTATCATGAGCTTTGGGCTGAAATATCCACCCTCCATGACATACCTACATGGTCATGCCAGTGCTCCAGCCATCACCATTGCATATCTCAGATTACATCTTGATCTGGATTCCTCATGGGGAAGGTTCCAGAGATGTGATGGGGAAAGAGGATGTCCCTCCCACATCTTCCCTGCAGTAATCCCATGGAGAGAGGGGCCAGGCTGGCAGCATGGAGTGATCCCAGGCAGACCAAACCCAGCAGAGTCACTCCTGCATGAAAGCCACACAGCAGATCCTGCTGAGAAGGACTGCTGCTCTCTCCTACAGACTGAGACGTTCCTCCTTATAAGGGCACCAGGAGTTACAGCAGCAAAAATCTCAGAAATGTGCCCCTCAGATCCCCTTTTAAGAAGGATTCTCTACCCAGCTGCAGGGAATGCAGTTAGCTGACAGCCTCCAGCCGCTGGTTCCTAAGAGACAGAAAGCTGAGCTCCCAGTGAGCATCCACGCATAACAAAGCAAGAAGGTGGCTAAGGGCCCGGCCATTTTTGATCCTAAATGGGACTTCCCTAGCTGGCAGTCTTTGCTGGTGACCTTCCTGTCAGGCTGGTAGAGCCTCTGTGGATCTGCACTGTGGCCTGATACTCACCCCCTGCCCAGTATTGCTTCCTCCCCATTTTCTCTCACAGGTGTTAGCTCCACGTCTGTACCTCAGAGAATCCAACCTGTGACAAAGCTCCTCCAGCCTAACTTATGCACTGACATCAGGTATTTTTAACATCAGAGATTAACTGGGTTTCCTTTGCTGAGAAGAGGGAGATTTCAGCAATCCCTACCCACTCTACAGCCAGAAAGCCTGGTCGCCCTGATATAAGCAGTAGCAGAGGGCTAGGAAGAAGAGACAATGCCCAGAAGGAATTATCCCAAATGAGAAACAGGCTGGGTTCAGAGTCAGGTGGACCTGGTTCTTATTCCAGAGGCCACCACTTACCACCAGGTGACCTCAAACAAGTCAGTGAACTTCCCTATGCATCTGTTTCCTTCTCTGTAAAACCTCTCCAGGTTTAGAGGATTATAGGAGGAGACAAGAGGCACAGAATCTGGTACACATGATTTGCTTCCTTCTTTTCCTGAATCAGTCCAGAAGGAGATATGAGTTCTACAGAAAGAACTAAGGCCAGACTGAGCTCAGGGGAGAGGAACAGCCTAACAAGAAGATAAACTGGCTTTGAAAACAACATGTGCAATCTATTCTAATGCAAAATTGCTATCCTCAGTCCACCTGTGCTTTGTGTCAATTTTTTCCTAGCGGTGGGAGAGGTTTCACTGAGGTCTCCATACTCTTATTCAGTGTCCATTTGATCAGTGAGAAAACAGGACAAGATATCAGCTATGGGCTATGGATGGGGAGCACATTTTTCTCTGTTTAGATCTTCCACCAACTTCCAGTTTCCAATACATCATGTAAGCACCTTAGAAGCCAACATTCTCTCCTAATAACAAAGTAAAAAGCTGAACAACATGACAAATCAACAACTTTTCTTTTTTGAGATGGAATCTCACTCTGTCACTCAGGCTGGAGTACAGTGGCATGATAGCCCACTGCAACCTCTGCCTCCCAGGTGCAAGCAATTCTTCTGCCTCAGCCTCCTGACCAGCTGGGACTATAGGGGTGCACCACCATGCCCAGCTAATTTTTGTATTTTGAGTAGACATGGGATTTCACCATATTGGCCAGGCTGGTCTCAAATTCCTGACCTCGTGTTTCGCCCACCTCAGCCTCCCAAAGTGCTGCGATTACAGGCATGAGCCACCGCACCCGACAATTCTTAGATCTATTAGAAAAGTGAGTGTACAGGGCAAAATGATACCTCCAAAGCTGGAAAGTCAGTGAATACAGAGAATCACAACTGGCCAGAGCAGATATGCATGAACAGAAACCTCCACATGAGCCAGTACTGGAAAGGAAAACTTAAACTGTAACTGAAAAATTGCTGTGGACAAGTCTGAGAGTTAAAAACTCCAGGGAGGACCCGTTCATCCATCCTTAGGACGTCCCTTACACTTTGTGAATTTTACCTCCAGGAGCTATCCACGTTCTCGCAGTGAAGTCGGAAGAAAAATCCCCTTGTGCTTCTGGCAGCGGGAGGAGAAAGGGAACCATTCTTAAATACACCAGAGCATTCTGTTCTTCTTAACAAGGCCTGACCTCAGGAGAAACTATTTAACCAAAGCCTAACTAACTAATTGGAGGAAAGGAAATACCCATCTCCAGCCAGCTCTAGCCACCCTGTCCCTGCCAAGGGGTGAGAAGAGGAATGAAAAGCACTTGTGAAATTCATAGCCCAGGGGCACCGGCTCACTAAAAACTGAGACCTAATTACAGAACTATAGAACATTCCTCCCCCACATCCCCACCTTACCATCACATTACTAAATGGCTTATTTACCTAGCACATGACAGCTAGCTTTCAACAAAAAGTCACAAGGCATGTTCAAAGGCAAAAACACAGTTTGAAGAGACAGAGTAAGCATCAGAACCAGACCCAGGTATGGCAGGGATGTTGGACTTATCAGACTGGGAATTTATGCACAAGTATGATTTATTTGTTAAGGGTTCTAATAGATAAAAGTGACAATATGCAAAACGGATAGGCAATGTAAGCAGAGAGATGAAAAACTCTAAGAAAGAACCAAAACAAAATGCTGGAGATAAGAAACACTGTAATCGAAATAAAGAATGTCTTTGATAGATTCATTAATACACTGAGCGCAGCTGAGGAAAGAATCTCTGTGCTTGAGAACAACTCAATAGAGACTTCCAAAACTGAAAAGCAAAGAGAACAAAAAGACTGCAAAAAAAAAAATTGTGGCTACATAAGTATTACAGTAGTATAGTATATACTACAGTTAATGTTATGTAGTTATGATTTAATATTGCATCTTTATAAGTGTTCTATGCTGATGAGTATAAGTTTTGATAAATTTTAACTTTTTATAATGGACTTGTTGATATTTTATGGTAGTAAGTGATAAAATAGGCTATTTTATCATTTTAGAGAACATGATAAAATGTTCTCTAAAACATTTTAGAGAACAGAACAGAATATTCAAGAATTGTGGGACAACTACAAAAGGTATAACATACACATAATGAGAATACCAGAAGGAAAACAAAGAAACAAAAGAAATATTCAAAGCAATAATCACTGAGAATTTTCCCAAATTAATATCACCCACCAAACCTCAGATCACAGAAGTACAGAGAGCACCAACTCAGATAAATACCACAAAAACAAACAAACAAACAAATCCAGTCATATTATATTCAAACTGTAGAATATCTAAGATAACCAAAAAATTTCACTAAAAAATCAGAGGGGAGGCCAGGTGTGGTGGCTCACACCTGTAATCCCAGCACTTTGGGAGCCCAAGGCAGGCAGATTACTTGAGGTCAGGAGTTGGAGACCAGCTTGGCCAACATGGCAAAACCCCATCTCTACTAAAAATACAAAAATGAGCCAGACATGGTGACAGGTGCCTGTAATCCCAGCTATGGGAGGCTGAGGCAGGAGAATTGCTTGAACCCAGGAGGTGGAGGCTGCAGTGAGCCAAGATTGTGCCATTGTACTCCAGCCTGGAGGACACATCAAGACACCATCTCAAGGGGAAAAAAAGAAAAAGAAATCAGAGGGGAAAAAAAATCACCTAGCCTTTAAAAAAAGGAAAGATAACAATTATAGTTGACCCTTGACCAAAGCAGGATTTAGGGGCACTGATGCCCCCACACAGTCAAATCTACATATAACTTTTGACTCCCAAAATTTACTAATAGCCAACTATTGACTAGAAGCCTTACCAATAATATAAAGTCAATTAACACATCTTTTGTATGTTATTTTGTATTATACTGTATTTTTACAATAAAGTTACAGAAAACAAAATGTTATTAACAAAACCATAAGGAAGAGAAAATACATTCACAGTAATATACTGTATTTTTCAATACCATAAATTTATATCATCTGTTTACAATGTAGTCTGTGTGAAATGACAGGCAGACCTCAATCTATGATACATGGAGTAATCCACCTTTTTCTTGTAACTAGTGCCACTTCATATGGTTCCCCTAGTGTTATCAAGGTTTACAGTATCCTACTAAACATGATTAAAAAATATGCTAGAGATCCATGATGAGAACCTTGAGAGATCACTTTTTACTGCTATATAAAATTTATTAGAGAGAAGAACTGTTCATGAGGAGATGATTAACATTACAACATTTAAGTGGATACTCATAACACTTGAGCTCACAGCAAGAACAACAGGCAGTGGCTATAAAATTATTACAGTAGTAAAGTATGTATTTTAGTTGATGTTATGCAGTTACGATTTAATACTTCATCTTTACATTGTAAGTGTTCTGTTTATGTGCATAAGTTTTTATAAATTTTAACTTTTTGTAATAGATTTGGGTATATTTTATGGTAATAATAAAATAGACTAGTATCTACACATATTTTGTGCATTCATGAGATACCTAATTTTTTCAATATTTCTAGGCTACGTAGTTGGTCTCCATGTTTTTCAAGTCATTGTAAATCTCCAAAAAATTTTCAGTATACTTACTGAAAAACAATCCACATATTAGTGGACTAACACAGGTCAAACCCACATTGTTCAAGGGTCAACTGTACATCCAGCTTCTCAGAAACCATGCAAGCAAGAAGAAAGCGGAGTGAGATATTTAAGAGTGGAGAGGAAAAAGAAAGCACCAATCTAGAATTCTGTACCCTGCGAAATTATCCTTCAAAAGTAAAGGAAAAGGCCAGGTACAGTGGCTCATACCTATAATCCCAGCACTTTGGGAGGCCAAGGCGAGAGGATCACCTGAGGTCAGGAATTCAAGACCAGCCTGGCCAACGTGGTGAAACCTCCTCTCTACTAAAAATACAAAAATTAGCCAGATGTGGTGGCATGCACCTGTAATCTCAGCTACTCAAGAGGCTGAAGCAGTAGAATCGCTTGAACCCAGGAGGCAGAAATTTCAGTGAGCCAAGATCATGCTACTACATTCCGGCCTGGGTAGGGAGACTCCGTCTCTGAAAAAGAAAAAAAAAAAAGAAGGAAAAATAGACTTTCTCAGACAAAAATTGAGTGAATTTATTGCCAGTAGACCTGCCTTATAAGAAATATCAAAAGAAGTCCTTCAGAGGGAATGAAAATGGTATAGGTCAGACACTCAGAGGTACATAAAGAAAGTATCAGAGAAGGAATAAGTCAAGGTAAAATGAAACTTTTATTTTACTTGTTTTTAAGCTAACCGATGATAGTTTAATCAAAAAATAGCAACATGTATCAATTGTGCATGCATATATATGTGTGTGTGTTATGTATACATGAAATGAGTTAAAGCAATGATACAAGGAATGAGAGGAATTAGGAATATCTTCCTATTGTAAGATATTTAGTATAGCATTATTTAAAAGGGGCTTGGTTTAGTTGTAAATGTATCTTGCAAACTCTAGAGCAACCACTAAAAAAAATTTTTTAAAGAAGTATAATTGATATGCTGCTAAGAAAGGAGAAAAAATTGAATCACATAAAATGCTCAATCAAAACCAAAACAGGTGGAAAAAGGAAGACAAAATAAGAAGAAAAATGACAATGAAAAGAAAATAGCAACAAATACCAGAGATATTAATCCAACTATATCAATAATCACTTTAAACTTCAGTGGCCTAAAGATACAAATTAAAAGACATAGATGTCAGACTGGATGAAACAACAAGACCCAACTATATGTCATCTATGAAAGTCACTTTAAATATGAAGACACATATTGATTAAAAAGTAAAGAGATGGAGAAAGATATATCATACTAACAGGAATCAAAAGAAAGCAGGAGCTGGAGTAGCTGTATTAATTTCAGACACAGCAGACTTCAAAGCAAGAAAAGTTATCATAGATAAAGAGGGGCATTATAATGATAAAAGAATCAATTCTCAAAAAAGACATAATCTTTAACGTGTACACACCTAACAACAGAGCATCAAAAAATGTGAGGCAAAAACTGATACAACTGCAAGGAAAAATAGGTGAATTCATTATTATGGTTAAAGACTTCAATACCTCTCTATCAGATATGGACAGATCTAGCAAGCAGAAAATCAGTAAGGATATAGTTGAACTCAGTAACATCATCAATCAATTGGATATAATGAACATGTATAGACTACTTCATCTATAACAACAATACAGAATACACATTCTCTAGAGGTCACATGGAACATTCACCAAGACAGACCACATTCTGGGCCATTAAATATACCTTAACAAAAGAATAGAAATCATACAACGTCTGCTCTCAGGCCACAATGGAATTAAACTAGAAATCAGTTAGAGAAAGCAGCTAGAAAATCAAAAAATACTTGGAGACTATACAACACAGTTCTAAATAATACATGGGCCAAAGAATATCTCTCAAAAGAAATTAAAATATATTTTAACTAAATGAAAAAGAGAATACAAATTAAAATTTGTGGCATGCAGCAAAAGCAGTGTTTAGAGGGAAATTTCTAGCATTAAATATATATACTAGAAAAGAAAAAAATCAATAGCCTCTACTTTAGGAAACTAAAAAAGAAAAGCAAATTAATCCAAAGTAAGCAGAAGAAAAGAACAAAAATTGGAGCAGAAAGCAATGAAATGGAAAGCAAAAAATTCAACAAAACCAAACGCTCATTCTTTGAAAAGATCAATACAAATCGATAAGCCTCTAGCCAGGCTAACTAAAACTTACTAGCCCCTGAGATGAGACCCAAATGTTTGCCTTATATTGGCAATGAGCAACCACTTATGCCAGACAGATAGATTAAAACTCATTAACATCGTTTCCTTTCTTTCATTCAATTCACCAATTTAAAAAAAAATTAATACTGCGTACTTACTATGTGCCAGACACTGTTCTTTTTTTTTTTTTTTTTTTTTTTTTTAATACGGGGTTTCACCATATTGATCAGGCTGATCTTGAAATCCCGACCTCAGGTGATCCGCCTGCCTTGGCCTCCAAAGTGCTTGGATTACAGGCATGAACCACCATGCCCAGCCTCACTGTTCTAAGTGATTGAGATTTATCACTGAATAAACACAATAAGTAAACTGTATAGTACATTAGAAAGTATCAAGCAGAGGAAAGCTAGATTAAAAAGAGGACCAGGAATTGTAATTTTTTCTTAATTTGGTATGAATATACATATATATGTATATATAAAAAATACCATTATTTTCATCCCTTATCCTCTTATCACATAACATAAATGTATTAATAATAGTTAATTTTACCTCATAGTATTGGAATTACAGGAGAGGAAGAAGGGAAAGGAATATCACCAAGGACTTTGCGTCCTCTTTTGGGGAAAAGGCTGGCATATTTTCCATTGTACATAGAATCATTGTATCATGTTAGATGGAAGTATAATTTTCTTATTGACTTATCTGGAGATTAATATGGATTATGAAAATGTGTATGGGTATCAAGTTGACAAGGGTGAACTGCAATAGTTCTACATATCAACTTGGCTAGTACCCAGGTATTTAAGCCAACACTAAGTGTTGCTGTAAAAGTATTTTGTAGATGTGATTAACATCTACAATCAGTCAACTTTCAGGAAAAGATATAATCCTCTGTAATATGAATGGGCCTCACCCAGTCAGCTGAAAGGCCTTGAAAGCAGAACTGAGTTTCCCTAAGGACAAAGGAATTTGCTTGTGAACTTCAGCATGAGCTCCTCCCAAGGGTTTCCAGTCTGCCAACCTGCCCTGTGAATTTTGGACACAAGTAACCAACCACCACAATCACATAAACCAACTCCTTGCAATAAGTCTCTTAATATTAAGTATCCTACCAGCTCTGTTTCTCTGGTAGAACCCTGACTGATACACTTAGCTACACAGAGAAAATGACATTTGGGAAAAGACTTGCCATTAAGCATCGTGTGTACAAGGAACAGCAAAAAGGCCAGTGTGGCCAAATAAGAGTGAGCAAGGGGGAGAGAGGTGGGAGAAGGGGTTTTTCTATTAACCATAAGAAGCTAAAAGAAAGCACAGGCTGTGAGTTGAAAGGTCTCCTTTAGTATTCTTTTTCTCATAAGCCAAGCCCCACATCATGACAAAAAACTACCATCCTCCAAATATCTCTCCTTCTCTAAAATGTTACAAATGAATGCTCCCCATCTCCACTGTTGACAAAAGCTTCTGGTTACTACGAGGAGACCTTCTGTAGTTAACTCATTTGATATCAGTGCACATACTCAGAACATTCTTTGTGAGCTGCATCATGCTGGTTGTGTCTCCACTAGGGGTGTGGAACCCCGGAGCCAGGTTAGAAAGGGTCCCACCGTCCAAACATGGATCAAAGACTGACGAGCCATCTACAGGCAATGGGACAGTTTACTTGTCATCTTTGGTAAGAAGGAGATTTGGAGTCTAGAAGGTATAATGCTGCTAACTGGTCCCACCCAGGTGTAGTTGAAAAAATAAAGACCAGGTGCCATCAAAGGCAGATAATGATAAGTTGCATGCATTAAGCCTAATAAGATACCTTGTCAAGGCTTCCCAGCCTCTCACTTGTCCCAGCCAAAAGAATGCCAAACTATCCTTACTACAAAGATTACCAAAATAATAGTGATTTTACATATATTTATTAACATGTTAAAATGTTCATGATTATATAAAGTGAAGAAAAGGCAACACAATCACATTTAATGTAACACTATTCTTAGATGTATCTCAATTTCATAAAAATTAACATTTAAAAACATGAATTTCTTAGTGTTTAGGAAATAGGATATCTACAAAGAAACAAGTTAAATGCACACACCAAAAAAGTGTAAAATGCCATGTGGTTGTTGGGATTGCAGATAATTTTTATTTTCTTTTCACTTTCTGTTTCTTCTTTGCCTATAACAGTATGCATTGCTCTAACAACAAAATTGTTTAAAAACTCCTCCGTGTACATGAAGCACTTCTAGCTCCTCAAAAAAGTGATTTGACACTTTTAATCTCAATCAAGCTGGAACAGAGCTTTTCCAGCCTGCTTTTGCACATGGGAAAGTATAAAGCTTAAAGGAGTTAGGTCACTTACCCAATGTCATACACGGTGGTGTGTAAGCCCAGCCAGGACAGGCGTCTGTGGGTCCCGAAGGTCCTCTCCATGATAGCACACTAGTTTTGTGCCATTTCCTCAGCCCATGCGCCCCCTAAAAGTGAGGCTTGAGATGAGCTAACCCGTTGCCCTTACCTCTGCCAGGCGGGAGTGCTTGTGGACATTCTCGCCTTTTTGCACGCTCGGAGCCAGCTGCTGCAGGACACCCCTGCTGCTTGTCAGTGCTCTTGTCAGCCGAGCAAACTTCCCCCAGCCTGAAGCAAGTGGAAGAGTGAAAAGACAGGGGGTCAACCACATCCCAAAGGTGCACAGACATTCACATTACAAGTTACACTGCCAGAAACAGACACCCACAATGCCCTCCTGAGCTCCCACGAGTCACTCTGCATCCCTGCAAGCAAAACCAACTGCTCAGAAAAGCACCTTGTGTGTCGCAATTTGCTTTTCCCCTGCACTTTCACTTCATCCTAATCATACTTTGTGAAGTTGGTAGGGCAGGTTTTAGTACCACTTTACAAATAGGGAGACTAAGACACAGAGTGCCTGGACAATCAGAAAGAGTCCAGAACACCGATATCTCCACTCTGGCCCAAGCCTTCTTCACAAGATAATACCAGGTAATTGAGATGTTTCTCTGACTTGGTAACTTGGCTCAGGCTGTTCCCAATCCCCCTACTATCTGATCTTGCAGAAACAGCTGGTTCTGGATTTTAAATGGACAAGCTAGTCAAATGGCCATTCTATGCATTACCTTCTCCAAGGCCAGGTGAATAAGAAACGATTTCAACCCCTGGGTAGGTGGAGGAAAGCAGTGGCAGATTTTAGTCTGCTTTGAGATGGGAGACAGACAGTTGGTGACGGGTGTTTACTGAGAATTGAAGATGTCTGAATGATCTTGACACCTTTTAAATGCCTCCAAAGACAACTGTCCATTCCAACACCCAACAGTCCATCTGCATCAAGGTTATGACCACGGCAGTTGCCCCATGAGACCTTTGAAGTCCTGTCAGGATTCTCAAGACCAGGCCTGGGTTTTAGGAGCTCCAAAAACCCGGACGTGGGATATACAGCAAATAAATAGAGCATGCAACAATTTTTACATGACAGCTAAAAGCAGGACTAGGTGAATTTATTTTTTTTATATCCTTTAGAGTTTAGAAGCATTCAGCACCTTCCAGTAGAAATCTCATCTGCCAAATTTTACCCTGGAGCAACTTTTCAAGGTAGACTTAGAATCCAGAGGACAATGGAGTTAAGCAGAAGCATGTCTATATTTTATTTGCCTACACAAACTTTGAGAATCATAAACCAGATAAATTTTTGTCAATATCGTAAAAATAGCAAATCAGCTCTTTTTTATCTCATTCCAGAAGTGCCAGGCTTTAATAAAAAGCCAGTAATGCTTTCATCCACTCTGGTGCCATGAAGCAGAAATGTGGAACTGCTGGGGTTGGCTTGAAAAGATAGGCATCGTGGTTTGACTGTGGGGGTCCCACTGATGTTCACAGGAGGGGACAGCATGGACTCTGCAGGGGTTTTGACATCCCCCCCAATGTCAATGAATGTGCTGTGGGAACTATGAACTAAAATTTTTTAAAAGTCGCTTTCAGCGGCAGGCTCTACTTCGGCTTAAAACAAGGCTGAAACTGGGTTCCAAAAAGCTTTTTGAGAAGAGCAGAAAGTGTATTTTTCAGTCAAGTAGAAAACAGTTGTGTACGTAAACATCAGCAAGGGCCCTGCACCCACCCTACCACCACCATCACTATGATCAATATACTCTGAAAACATTGATGAGATGGAGCTAGCAGGACGGGTGCCCCAAACCCCTTGGTCCATCACCTGATATAACATAAAAGAATAAAAAGGGAGATCCCTGAACCTCTGGGCATTTCCCTAGACTCAGGATAACCCCTCACTCTCTGGCCTAGCCCTGATCCTCTTTGCAAGAGTGGGTTCTTAAAAGAGTGGGCTCTCAGCTGGCTGAGCAAGGGCATGGGAAGGTGAGTGGGTGTTGAAAAAGAAATGGACAAACAATATGAAATTTGCATCACACTTCTACCCAGAATGGGCAGGAAGGAAGGAAATAAGTTCTCTCCCAAGTTCCCAAACCCATATTCTCCTTCCTGCTCTATAGATACTTTACAATGGCAATCATGCCTCACCCAATAAAAAAATAGATTCATTCACTCCTGTATTAATTCTATAAACATAACTACTATGTACCAGGCATGGTACTAGATACCAGAGATACTAACATGAATAAGACACAGACTAGCCTCAGAGAGCACACACTCTAGCAGGGAAGACTGACAATTTAAAAATTATGACATTGTGAGCTAAGTTCTATGACAGGGATGAATACAGAATGCTATGGCCAAGACTGTCAAAAGAAGGCATATCTAATCCAGGCTGGGGAGTCAAGGAAGGCTTCCTGGAGGAGATGGCACTAGAGCAAAGTTTTGAAAGATGAGTAGGAATTAGGTAGACTTAAGGAAAGAAAGACATCCCACACAGAAGGAACAGCACCTACAAAGGCAGAAAATCATAAAACAGGGTAATATGTCAGTGAAGAACAAGACATTCTGAATGGCTGGATGAAGGGTCATGGCTTATAAGTGGGAGGGTGAATGCCAGGAATGTCCTAAGATGACTCTAAAGAGGGTGGTAGGGGCCAAACCAAGAAGAACCTGGGCAGTGAAAACCTAGAAGGTAAGTTAAGAAATTTGAACTTCATCCTGAAATAAATGGAGAGCCACTGAAGGACTTTAACATGGTGAGGAGGGAGAGACATACGCCAATTTGCAGTTTAAATGGACAGAACAACAAAGTGGAGAGTGGACTAAAAAAAATAAAATAAAACTGACAGATAGAAGATACATCAAGACCCCAGGCAAGAGACCATGTAGGCCTGGACCAGTGCTGTGGCCTGGGCCAGGGGACAAGGGGAGACTTGAGAGCAGCTACAGAGGCAGGACTCTGAAAAAGTAGCTAGAGAGGAAAAGAAGGAAGCTAGATGGCTCCTGAGTTTCTGGTTTGGGTGACGACTGGGGTGACAGTCATTCAATGAAATTAAAAACACAGGAAGAGCAAACCAGTTTGGTGGAAGATAATACGATCAATTTGGACCAACAATGTCCCTTATAGCAAGCAGATCCATCAGGGGACTCATTTCTGGAGAAAGGGAAACTCCTATTGTCCAAAAGGCCAAATGGGAGAGGACAAACCAAACAGAATTTAGCTCAAAATGGTCTTGCTCAGGAGATGTCAGACAGTCATTTTCCACATGATTCACCACTGTCCTTAAAGGAAGCCTTTTCCACATGCTGGCCTACCCCTAGCAGGCTTACCTGCTCCCTGTGGTGAACCCCTACTTAGTTTAGGTGGGCAGATATTACATCATTGATTGTGCTTTACTGTTTTATTTGCTTACCTGTCTATCCCTTCTCCTAAGTAGACTCAGAGGCTCTATCACAGGCATTTCCTAGTGTCCATTCCAGCACCTAGCATGAGGCCAGGCACCCAACAGGTGTATAAAATAGGTGTACTGGACACATAAAGAACAAATATCTTTTTCCTCTCATCACCCTACTTCTGTCTGGGTTTCCAATAGATATAAAGTCCCAAAGGGTAAGCAGCCCATTTCACAAACTCTCTTCAGTTTCAGGGGATATTTCTGTGCCTCTCTTTTCCCAGGCATTTCTGTATCCACTCCCCCAGTTATATCCCACTTGGAAGTTCAACACTGAACTGAGCTCAAATGAAGAAACCCCTGGCCCAGGATTCTTGCAGCTCTGCCACAAATGTCACCAGCAAATTGGGCATAGCAGGACCATGGATGCCATGAGAAAACTGAAAGTATAACATGATCAGGAAAATGAGAGGGGAAGTGGGCAGAAGAAGAGGAAGGTAATAGAGAGAAGGAGGAACACAGTACACGATCTAGCGGTCAGCTAAAAGGTATTTACTGGGTCTTTTCTCCATTGTCAGAAAGAATGGCTTTTCTCCTGTCTTGACTCCACAATGGCTGGTGGGTGTCAATTTGGCTGAGCCACTAATGAGCCTGAATCTTTCTTTTTTAGACCAGAAGAGAAGGTGCCGGGATGAGTTAGAATTCCAACTCCTCTGATAATAAGTCCAGGGATACCAAAAAAGACAGAGGACAGCCTTGTCCTGAGATAGAGTCAGAAATTCAGAGGAGGCCAGGCGCAGTGGCTCATGACTGTAATCCCAGCACTTTGGGAGGCCAAGGTGGGTGGATCAAAAGTCAGGACTTTGAGACTAGCCTGACCAACGTGGTGGAACCTCATCTCTAAAAATACAAAAATTATCCAGGCACGGTGGTGCACTACTATAATCCCAGCTACTCAGGAGGCTGAGGCCAGAGAATCGCTCGAACCCAGGAGGCAGAGGTTGCAGTGAGCCGAGATCACACCACTGTACTCCGGCCTGGGCGACAGAGCGAAACTCCATCTCAAAAAAAGAAAAAAGAAAGAAATTCAGAGGCGCTAACAGCATAATCCAAACATCCAGCAGAGAATAGTGGACATAGGGTACAGCATGGAGAGTCAGCGTGGACCACTGCCTAAGCATCCTCAAGTCTCCTCCCAAAATCTTTTCCTTACCAATGTACAAATAACCAAAAATCTAAAATGGCTTCTTCAAGTAGCAGTCACTAAATCACCACTTTCCCATCAACCCAAGGACAGAGACATAAAATGTTAACATTGAAGAGGAGGGAGGGGCCTGTGACTTATGTCTATTACTATGTCTCTCATGTCCAACATGAAGACACATGGAGAAGGGTCAGCAGTTACAACAATTTGCCAGAGCCTTCATCCTTTAATATTCTAAATCTGTGGCACTTAGAAACCTGTTCGAAGTTTTTCATTCCTTTTGTTGTCTGTATTTGGCTCAAGTTTAACTCTGAATTTAGAAGTAAACATGTGAATCTTTGAAAATGAATTTGCTCCTTTAATATGAGATTTGTTGGTGGGATAATAGAGAAAACAAGAAGATTGACTCATCCTTTGGTGAGCAATATAAAGAGAGAAAATTCTGAGCTTTACACTCTAATTCTCTACTCATTTGCCCAACCCTCCTGGCTCAGAAGAGAGAATGCGACAGAAACATACCCCACAGCCTACTCCCAATTATCTGTAACAAAAGAAAAAGCAAGAGATAAGAAACAAATGAAATCACTGGAGCATCACAGATTCTCATTTTAGGCAGGAATTCCTACCTACTCTCTCATTCAGCCTTTAAACACACACACACACACACACACACACACACACACACACACACACACACACACACACACACACCAGAGCTGTCAGCAAACAGCAAATCTAGCTTAACTTTCATTCCCTGCTCCAAGCCATCCGTGGGCACTATTTATCAGAGAGTAACAGAATTACTGTCAAAAGACAGAGAGCAAAGTGTAAAGATGAGGAAGTCAGAGGCCCACCTAGCTCATAAAAAGGATGGTGAGAACTGGTACACTAAACGACAGAGGGGGCTCTGGAAGCACTTCCAGGACCCATCCCCTGTGCCTGAGGCTCTGGGTAGAAGTTACTTTGTGTCAGATCCTGAAATAGGCTACTGTCAATTATCCTGTGTGTTGGACCCTTTGTGGGTAGTCAGTGGAAAAATTGGGGGCACAAACTGGCTTCTTGCATCATTAGCAGGATGCACCCACCACAACTCCAAGTCCCAAAATTAGGTACTACATGATCTGAGAAAACAAAGTAATTTTAAAGACAATTGGAACACAACTGATTTAAGAGGATAATATGGTGGTGGGAAAACATCCCATGGGGCTATGCCAAAGAGCACTTATCCAAAAATTTTATGGGGATTTAGATTATTTACATTTCCTTTCCATCTCCAAAGTGAACTCTAAACAAGCCCTAAGTCAGCAAGACTCTTAAGACTCTCAATAGTGACTGAGGTGCTGTACTGAAAACCCAGCTGGTCTGCTGGAAACGAGCTGCCGAGAGCACATCCAAGAAGAAATGTCAAGCCAGGAGAACAATCCAGCCACATGGCAGCACATTTTCTAGGATCCAGATTTGATCCCTGTAGCCAAAACTAAAGTTTATAGGCTTAAAATAACAAGGCCTAGAGAAACTATCACGTGCTTCCATCATAAACACACTAATATAAAGTTTGACTTGTCCTAAGCAGACCCCCAAACCACAGTGGGCCAGGGTCACGATGATCTGGCAAGTGGGAAGATCTGAATGTATCTGCCATGGCATCTGAAATGCATAGGCTTATAAAGCCAAGTCTTTGAGGAGACATTAAGTTGGTCCACTAGAAGGATTCCTACATCTAGGGCTAACATATGCGTGTGTGTCAAATTTTTATGAATCAAGCCACAAGTTACTCCTATTTACTTCACTGACAAAAAAAATTAATATCTGATCTCCTCAGCTAAGAAGAAACAGAGTATATGTGTGTGTATGTCCTCATGAGTGTCTGTAAGTATGTATGTATATGTACCAAAACTCTTCTCAGCAAGGAAATGCATCACTGAGCCAGGTTAAATGAAGTGGAGCATTTTATTCCTAGAAAATAAACCTACATAAGTCTCACTGCATCATCTGATTTATCTCCCTTCAGGTTTTGTGAGCATCAAATGCAGACACCTACATAGCAGGTAAGGAGCATTCTCTTAGGTATGCTTTTCCCTCTAAATAATACCAGCACATCACCTACGAATGTTCCAGGGGTAATCAAAACAAAACATTTAGATTCAATCAAATCACATATATTAAGTTTTTAAGGGAAAATTTGCAAAAATAAGTGTCAAAATATTCAATTGCCTTCAAAATATTACTTACGAGTTTATTAAGTTAAAAAAGCCACTGGCCTTTCTATATGGTAACAAGATGATACTTAATCATGAGTGAACCCACTGCCACAAAATATCTACTGCACTGAGAAATCTCCAAATTAGAAACTAGAAATTGGGAAAAGAGAGACTTTAGGTGGCTGACACACTGGTTGAGAGACTTTGCATCTGCTGCAGTCTTAAAACCAAAAGGCAGGCTGAAACGGATTTATTGAGCTATCACACAGTTTTAAAAAATAGGATGCACTGGTATAAACAGTACTGTACTCTGAACTCCATAAATGTGAGTGTCTAAATGTGCCAGGATTTTAAATACCCTCCATATAATGCTTTTTATTTCCTCCTGCAATGCTCATTTAACAACAAAAATTTTGTCACATCAAAAATAATGTGTCTCAGTTTGACTCTCCCCTGGACTCCACTCTCATCTCTTTGCTACATCTCAGAAAACCACAAGGAGCAGAGTTCTCCAGCAGAACTGTAAAATCAACCGCAGAGCCAGGTAGCACTGCAACATGAAAAAGTTCCTAGCCTCTTGGTTATCTTGAATGTAAGCTATGAACAAGAGATGTGAAAGAGGTGCTATGTCACCCCCTAATTCCAAACCTCTGGGACTAACAAGCCATCTTCTATATATCCTGATGAGCTGGACCTCTCCAGGGGTATAGTTGTTCCAGAAATCTTGAGCCATCTCCTTTTCTGGTTGCCCCATGTTATGCTAACAACACGCGTATATGATATGGCTGAAGCGAGTGCTAAAATCTGTGATCACACCACTGATTAAATGACCCATATAGAAATGTTACTCAGGACCCTGGCTTCATTAATGTCATGTTCCAAATGAATTAACAAGTCACTAACTTAATCAATCAAAGATGCAGAGATGCACTAAAGTCTGCTTTAACAACCTTGAAGCACTAGATTTCAGTCAAATCTAAGAATGTTTATATATAAAGCAGATGAATGTAGCCATGGACTGTCCCATTTGTATGACTGACATTTGTTATGTGAAAACTTAAAAGGATTCCGATGATACTAGAGTTGCCAAACTATCTTCTTCTGCTTAACTAATAATGGAAAGGGTTAATTATTGAAGGTGTGAAATTGATTCAAATGCTTTCCTAAACAAAGTGGGTTTTCTCCCTTTCTCCTCCCCCCATACATTCCAGAATGACACAGTGCTTTGCTCTATACAAATTAAAGTTTGAATCTTGAGGTTTGTGGAGTGATTGCCTTGAGAACCTCAAATTCTCTGTAATAAGAGCCACGCTAAAGACAAAAAAAAGGCATAAACATATTTGTACAAGTCAGAATTACAAACCTTTACATGAATCATCCTCAATTGGCTGTTTGAAAGCTGTTATGTCACTGAAAGTGCAAAGAAATAAAACCACTTTATCCTGTTCGTTTCGAATTGGAGCAATTTTCACAAAGAACCACACAGGTGTCCCTGTAAGGAATATCAAAAGGTTGGTCAGTAATTTGCATTCTCATTTGAGGGGCTATGGAAGCAAAGACTTGGGAGTGAATAGGTACAAATATTAATTCATTTTGTAAATGGTCTTATTCCCTCAGGTGCTGGGTTATCACACCAAAATTTCTCTTCTTGCTAGAATAAAACTTTCACAGTGACTATTCAGTGAGAAGTTTCTCCTGTTTAAATAATTTTCTAAGTGCAGATCTCTTAACTCTTGTAAAACAATTAGGAAATAGGTTGAAAACCCCAGCTGATTTTATGGAAGAAACTTAGGTACAAAGACCTAAAGACTTAAACTTACCTTAGACCACATAGTGGACAGTAAAGAGTAGGGGTCAAGATAGTCCCTGCCAACCATGGCCAGCAGACCATGCCAACTCAAATTTCAAACTTCATCCATTGCCAAAGGATCTCAGAGTCAAAATCCAGTTTAGGAATTCACCAATTTGACTCACATGATCAATCACACTTGGGTCAGAAACTGTATTTCTTTCTTTCTCTTTTTTTTTTTTTTTTTTTTTTTGAGATAAGAGTCTCACTCTGTCAGCCAGGCTGGAGTACAATGGTGCAATTCCAGCTCACTGCAACCACTACCTCCCGGGTTCAAGCAATTCTCCCACCTCAGCCTCTCAAGCAGCTGGGATTACAGGCACCCACCACCATGCCCAGCTAATTTTTGTATTTTTAGTAGAGGCGGGGTTTCACCATGTTGGCCAGGCTGGTCACCAACTCCCAACCTCCGGTGATCCACCGGTCTCAGCCTCCAAAAGTGCTGAGATTACAGGTGTGAGCCACCACACCCAGCCCAGAAATTACATTTCTACATCTCTCTCCTTAAAATAAAATTCCAAAAGATCCAGTACAATGATAAACAAGGCATTGAAGAAGGAAATGAACACCACAATGATTCGCCCATATAGAGCTCTCCAGAAAAGCAGGATTCCAAGCAGGTTTGGGCTTGGATCACATTAATGCCATAGGAAGCTCAATAAATGTGTTTCAGTATGAATCCTTGTTTGTGAGCTAGAGTGGAAGATAAATGAGTCCTTCCTAAGCACTGTCTTCATCCACAGAAGGAGGTAGCCAGGGCTATTCAGACTGGCTCAGAGATGGCACCCACTCAGGTATCAGCAGGCAGATATCTGTACAGTCACTTGCTGGCTTCCCAAAAATAATTAGGAAAAATAAAAAACATTTTCTAGCCAAAGAGGACATCATAGCAAGAAGCAACAATTTATTCTGTGATACAAAATTAAATGAGACACAAAGCAATCCTATGTTCTTTTCTTCCTAGTTCTTATATTCCAGTTCCTACAATGGCATCTAGAAGAACTGAATAACTATTTGTTGAATTTTGCATAACTGGAATAATACTTAGCACACTATTTTATAACCATTTTCAAATCAAAATAAAGTAACTATTTCTCCATGTTAAGTATTAGTTTCCTATGTGCCAGGCACTGTGCTCAGCATTTTACATATATTACTTTGTGAGCTCGAAAGCAGACAGCTCACTGAATCTTGGAGATGAAAATAGTTCCTCAAGAGGTCACCTGCGTTTCTGTGTCCACAATCACATCAAACTTCGTACTATACAGCAGAGACAGACAGAGACAGAGAGACATCTCTAATATTAGGCTTAGTTAGCCCATCTATCTTGACAATAGCTAGTTTACAGATTTGGCTATATCACCTATTCACATGTCAGTAGTAATAACCCTAAAACATACAAACAGGCAGCAAGCACATCTAATGGAAATGTGTTCTCCTTCAATCTTGATTATCTATGTATTCATCTACAGTTAATTTTAATCTTCTTTCCATTCTCTTTGCATAATTTTCAGCTGCCAGTTTCTAGGTGTACTGCAAAGACCAACAGATTATAATGTCACCTTAAGAAGTGTTTTAAAAGAAAATTCTACCATTGAGAAATCACAAATAGCATTTCAAAGTCAAGAATATGAGCTTATAATTGCCACTGTTTTTGGAAGTATGTATTGCTATTCCTTCCACTCTTTTCCTCAGAATCTGCAGGATTTTAAAGCATTTTCAATTAAGCAATGAAAAACTCAAAGGAAAGTGTCACAGCAATTAAGCCCACACCCTTATAGCTCTCAATTGTACCCTATCTGTTAAGGCAAAAAACACACAAATCAAAAAAACATTTTCTTTTTGCTCTTAAAAAAAAAACTTTAAGTATTTTTTCAGATGATAAACCAGAAAATATCTCTAATTACTCCACATTTAACAGATAAATTTGTTTAAACTATGTCTCTCTCTGTTGCCCAGGCTGGAGTGCATCATGAGTGGGTTCCTGTCACCTGATTTATTACTAATGCAAATTAGTATTAATACTAATTATACTTAATTCTATTTTATTATTAATAAATACAAATTAGTAATAAATGTATTTGTATTAAATGAATTATAGTAATAAAATGTATTATAGTATAAAATTATTTGTATTAGTATTAATTTGTATTAGTAATAAATACAAATTTGTATTAGTAATAAATACAATAAATACAAATTTGTATTAGTAATAAATACAAATTAGTAATAAATCAGGTGACAAGAACCCACTCATGATATGGAACCTACTCCTAGAATCTCCAGAACCCTCCCCACCCAGCTCAGCCCCACAGCCCATCACTGCACAGTACCGGTCGGGCCTGATGCCTGGGAACTTGCTCCAGTTGGCACTGTGCCATCTATTCTTTTTTTTTTTTTTTTTTTGAGATAGAGTCTCACTCCTTCACCAGGCACCAGGCTGGAGTGCAGTGGCGCAATCTCAGCTCACTGCAACCTCCACCTCCCAGGTTCAAGCAATTCTCCTGCCTCAGCCTCCCGAGTAGCTGGGACTACAGGCGCGCACCACCATGCCCAGCTAAATTTTTTTATTTTTAGTAAAGACAGGGTTTCACCATGTTGGCTAGAATGGTCTCTATCTCTTGACCTGATGATCAGCCTCCCAAAGTGCATCTATTCTTTATGTTCCATTTATGACTACAGGGATAGATGACACTAAGCCACATCTCCAAGATCGTGAAAACCATTTTATTAGTCACATTGGGAGGCCTTTTTCATTTGTCCACAGTTCAAGTTCATCTTGAATGAACTCTCCCCACTTAACAAGTTCATTTGTTTAAAGTGTGTCTCTCTCTGTTGCCCAGGCTGTAGTACAGTTACATGATTCAGCTCACTGCAACCTCCACCTCCAGGATTCAAGCAATTCTCCTGCCTCAGCCTGCTGAGTAGCTGGGACTACAGGTACATGCCACCCCACCTGACTAATTTTCATATTTTTAATAGAGATGGGGTTTCACTATGTTGGCCAGGCTGGTCTCAAACTCCTGACCTCAGGTGATTCACCTGCCTCAGTCTCCCAGAGTTCTGGGATTACAGGCGTGAGCCACTGCACCCAGCCATGTTCTCTGATTAAACACATACTACTCTGACCATTCCTTTTCAGTATCTAAATATATATCTTGTACCTAAAATTCATACAATCAGGACACACTGCCTTGGAATTCATCTTGAGCTGAATATAGGGGCTTTTTGAGGGAAAAGACCTCCTTTTTCCTGATCTGGTGTTTCTCTGTGGAAGAACACCTTTCAGTGTAACACTGGGTCTTTTCCTGGGTTGGTTGGTAATCTGGGAGACAAGAACTGGATATGCGTAGCTTGGCACCTTTGCTGCTTTGCTCCCTAGCCTATAAATGTTAGCGGGAAAGGCAAAAGGCAGGAAGAATGGCGGGTAGGAGGTGAAGCCTGCAGTTCTCCAGTACTACCTGTGACTTGCAGGTAACTCTGATTCTACGGTTCAGTTTTAGAAACTCACTTTCCCACAAGTATAAACTACATTCCCCAGGATCAGCTTTATTAGTCGTAAAAGTGATATTTTATCCTTTATTGCAGCAGTTCCCAACCTTTTTGGCACCATGGACTGGTTGTATGGAAGACAATTTTTCCATGAATCAGGGTGGTAGGATGATTTCAGGATGAAACTGTTCCACCTCAGATCATCAGGCATTAGGTTCTCATAAGGAGCAGGCAACCTAGATCCCTTGCATGCACAGTTCACAATGGGGTTCACACTTCTATGAGAATCTAATTCCACCACTGATCTGACAGGAGGTGGAGCTCAGGTGGTGATGCTCGCTCAGCTGCTGCTCACCTCCTGCTATGTGGCCCAGTTCCTAACAGGCCATGGATTGGTAGCAGTCTGTGGCCTGGGAGCTGGGGACCCCTGCTATATTGGCATGATTCCTTTATCTCTTTCAGTTGGTTCTGATCATGGACAGGGAAGTTAAGTGTTATGTGCTGACCCCCTCAAAGCTTAACAGCTAAGGACTGTTTCTTTAAATAGATCCTAATACACCCAAAGGGCAAGAAACCTATCTACTTTCTCTGTCTTACCACCGGGCACCCCTACTTCCTGGCATTCACTGTAGTATCATGCACAGGATCATGTGAAGCCATTGCATCGCTCCACTCCAGGGGGTGCCGTCATGGAGTTGCATGACAACCTTGGTGGATAGACGCTCTAGGAATGCTAAATTAAAAAAAAAAAAATCCTACATCCAGTGTTTTCAGTCACTCAGACCAGTCTCCATCCCAAACTATCACTACCTGAACAGTCTAGGAAAGACAGTAGAATGGGCTTCAATTTTCATTTCTGGAATTCTTACATAAGTCTCTCCTAGGTGGTACAGGCCAGTGTTTTAACCTTTTCCACTTAAGAGCAAAGGAATTTTATTTAAGGAAATATAATTAAAAGATTCAATATATGAAAGAAACAGTTGCTTCAAGTGAACATGAACCATGTGGAACCTGGAGCCCCACCCAAGCCACTTTCCCTTCTGCCCTCCAAGGACATTCGGGAATCATTTGGCTCCATTCAGACATTGACTTTCATGCAGACAGAATTTGGGGAAAGTAGGCTACAGTGGTCTCTCCTAGAACCCAAATTCTGCAGTAGGATCCATTCCATCAAGATGTTAGAGAGGCAATAAACACAAATATTGATACGCATACACACAAAATCAGGAAGAAGTTAAATTTCTGCCTTTTCACCCAAGTGCCTACTATGGAAAAACTGAGAAAAGTAAGTATATGATATCCTACTGCCCAAAGGACAAAGAGTCAATGTTAAATCCTTTATTAAAGAAATATCTATTTACAAACTCAGGAACAACATAGCACCTGACAACTCTACTGATGGCAGAGGCTGCTGCTGCTGGGAGGGAGGCTCTTTCCAGAATAAGGATGCCCAATGGGAAGGCAGTTCCAGGTCAGCCTTTTCCTGGTCACTCTGATTCTCATCCCTTGCATAGCTCCCTTAGGTAATTGTAGTAATGAACCTGACAACCTAACCTGGCTTTGAGGTTCCTCAGCTTTGGCAGCCAGATAACAAAACAGCAAGGCTCAGATGCACAAGAGAATTTTTGGCCTCCATCAGTCTTCTTTCCACCCTGGGCTTCCTCCCAAGTACTCTCTGTAATCAGGCATCTGGGTATCCAGACCATATTCAACAGCAATGGAACAGACCAAGCCACTGTGACTGGCTTTTGGGAAAGGCTGCACTCTGATAGGTCCAGAAACTAGACTTGGGGATGGTAGCCTGCCACAGGATATAGAACAATTGGTCTGGGGTCAACTTTATTGAGACGAATAACAAGTAAGAGAGGATGACACAGCACCAGAGGGACATAATGACCACTGGCCATTAGAACATCTAATACTGAGTCCCAAGCCCTGAGTCTGAGCCCTTTATCTTCAGTTATTGGGAACCCTGGCCACATCAGTTTAACTTCTCTCACCATCAGCCTCTTCATTTGTAAAATGGGGATAACAGAGTTACTTAAAATAAAAATATCCACATGTCTGATCCATAGGTGTTTAAAACCATCACTTTCTTTTTTATTTTTCTTTATTTTTTCTTTCCTTATTTATTTATTTTTGAGACAGAGTCCAGCTCTGTCGCCCAGGCTGGAGTGCAGTGGCACAATCTCAACTCACTGCGACCTCCGCCTCCCTGGCTGAAGCGATGCTCCTGCCTCAGCCTTCTGAGCAACTGGGATTACAGGCATCCACCACTGCACCCAGCTAATTTTTGTATTTTTAATAGAGACAGGGTTTTGCTATGTTGGCCAAGCTGGTCTTGAACTCCTGACCTCAGTTGATCCACTGCCTTGCCTCCCAAAGTGCCATGATTATAAGTATGAGCCACCACACCTGGCCCCAAAACTATTACTTTCCTTTCTTCTTTCCTTTTAAATTCCTCACTTGTAAGATGGAGATGCCCAATCTCATTTCTCAGGGCTGTATGAATAACTTTAAAACAGGAAGTATGTCAAAGTGTTTAACAAAACTCTGAAGCTGCCTCTGCCTGTTTTGAGGGAAGAGGGCCAGTCTCAAACATAACAAGGGCAAAACTAGAAAAACAAAACATAAGCCTCAACATAATTAAAACTGCATTGATGAGCCCAAAACAAGACCTAAATAAATGGAGAGAGTTACATTGTTTGTAGATAAGAAGATTCCATTTTATAAGATGTCAAATCCTCCCTCCAATATATAAATCTAATGCAATTTAAATCAGTCTCAGCTGTTCTTGTATTTGTTTTTCTCTGACTCTGATGAATTAAAATTCAATTCAAACAGAAAAATTAAGGTGTAAGCATGCCCAATAAATCCTTGAAATTATCAGAAAGAAAAATAATAACAGGGACTGCCTACTACAGTAATTAAGAGTCACTGGCACAGGCCTCAAAAGAAAAAAAAAATATATATATATATATATCATTCATTGAGTACTTACAATGGGGTCAGGCCCCTGAAACATTGCGGTTTACTTCTCACAAAGACTCTATAAGGTAGAATATCTACTATGATATTATTCCCATTCCAAATGTGGGGAACCCAAGTGGGCAAGTATCCTAATCAAACCCACATAGCTAATAAATTACTAAAGGATTCCTAGAGAAGGAGAAGACAGAAACAAACCCACATATATGTGAGTGAGACCTTAGCATATAAAGAAAAGGGCATTTCAACTCAGAAAGGAAGAGCTGGATTATTTAAAAAACAGTAATGGGACAACTGAATAAGCAATGTGGAAAATGTTAGGTCGTTGCTTCACATAATATACAAAAATAAATTCAAAATGATTTAATATTCTAAATAACACAACTATAAAGGTACCAAAAGGAAAAACTGAAGCATATTTTTATTATTTAGGTAAGGAGAAGAACTTCCTAAGCATTATATAAAACTCAGAACCAGAAAGGAAAACACTGACATAAAACTTTTTCACTTCTAGATGGAAAAAGAAAAAATGTTCAAATAGAGAAAAATGTTTTTCAATATGTCTATGATTTAGGATCAATATTCATTACATATAAGCAGCTCCTATCACTGAATAAATAAAAGACAACCCATTCAGCAAACAGACAAAATGTCATTGCTTTGCTTATTAGATTGTCTCCACAACTGGACTGTAACCTCCTCAAAGGCACAGTCAGTTTCTTACATCTCTATCTCTGTGACCTACCGGTCTGGCACAGTGCTGAGCCTACGGTAGGTAATCAATATGAAGTTGGCCAGCAGCTTCTCCTTGCCGGATCAGCAGACATGCTGTCAGATGCCTTTCCCCTGGCTTCTCTGACTGGAGAGCTGATCCAGAGTTCCCAGATTCCAGGCCACCAGCCACACCACAAATTGTGGAGTCACACGCTGAGGAGTGTTGTCCAGAGGGTGTACTGACTGCTTTTATTCAGGGTTAATACTTCTTGATTTTCTTGTTTGAAAAATTGAAAAACGAATTGACTATCACAGGAGCGAACTGAATGAGTTCATTAATGACAACTGTCATTGATGTAAGAAAATCAGGCCAGGCGTGGTGGCTCAGACCTGTAATAACACTTCGGGAGGTCGAGGTGGGTAGATGGCTTGAGCTCAGGAGGTGAAGACTAGCCTGGGCAACATGGTAAAACCCCAACTCTACAAAAATACAAAAAAAAAAAAAAAATTAGCTGGGCATGATGGTGTGTACCTGTAGTCCCAGTTACGTGGGTGGCTGAGGTGGGAGGATGGCCGGAGCCTGGGAAGCAGAGGTTGCAGTGAGCCAAGATCATGCCACTGCACTCCAGCCTGGGCAACACAGCCAGAGCCTGGCTCCAAAAAAAAGAAAGAAACAAAGAAAAGGAAATCATACAGCATACTAAACATGAGGCAAGTAACAATATGAAATATATAGCACTACAGAAATGCCAGGCTTTTCAAATGGCCAATATAGAAATCTTTCAAATAATCTATCCTTCAGCAAATGTAATGGCATTCCAAACACTCATTGCAAACCACACCATGAAGTCTTCTGCTAATTACTCTCAACTCCCCAAAAGATAGGACAAATATTAATGCTTATCAATAGAAGATCCTTACGGTTGGACACGGTGGCTCATGCCTGTAACCCCAGCACTTTGGGAGGCCAAGATGGGTGGATCACAAGGTCAGAAGTTTGAGACCATCCTGGCCAATATGGTGAAACCCCATCTCTACTAAAAAAAACATAAAAAATTAGCTGGGCATGGTGGTTCGCACCTGTAATCCCAGCTACTCAGGAGGGTAAGGCAGAAGAATCACTTGAACAAGGGAGGCAGAGGTTGCAGTGAACTGAGATCGTGCCATTGCACTCCAGCCTAAACAATAGAGTGAAACTCCGTCTCAAAAACAAAAAGAAGATTCTTTGTACAAAGTTGTCCTTGCAAACCCTAAAGAATGGGACTGGGAAAAAAAGAACAAAAACAATTTATTAAAAGCTTGTAAAAATGAGTGGGAAAATCCCTAGAATTAAATAGGATATATGGGCAAAGAATCTGAACAATTAACATTTAAAAGGCTATTTTTAAATGGATAGTAAATAGGAAAAAAAATACTTCAATCTCACCAGCATTAAAAAGCTCACTAAACAAACAAAAAAAATGTTGGCAATTTAACAATTTATAAGTTATACTATTCAATGCTGGTGAGGTATAATGAGTCAGACACTCACATTCTGCATAAGTACTTGGAAATGGGTTCAATTCTTCTGGAAAGCTATTTGGCAATATGTCTCAGAAACCTTAGTTTACATTCCTTGACACAGCAATTCTCAACTTCTAGGAAACATTTCATACTGTCAACAAAATATCTTCGTGTAACCATTTTTACCTCAGCATTGTTTTTAATAAAGAAAATTGAGCCTCATAAATATTCACTAATAGAGGAAGCATTAATAAAATTCTTTCTAAATTGTATTCATGAGGAATTTTAATAACAGGGATATTTTGTGATAAAGACTAAATAAACGTATGATTTTTAAATTGCATACATGTTGAAATCTCCTGTACGTAAAATGTGCACAGACGAAAACAAAAAGAAACACACCAAAAAGTTAATGGCATAACAGTACTTTTCTCTGAGCCTGTTGTGTGTTTTTTTTTTTCTTTATGTATTTTTCATGCATTCATCATGGTAAAAATGCATTCATTTAAAAATCCGAGAAAACATATGCTTTAAGATAGTGACATTTAACTTTTTAAAACCTCAGCAAGAAGAACTTTTCCCTCATGGAACTCTACATTGCTTTAAAATGCTGAAATGTTTTAATCTATTGAACAGAGAAGTCTGAAAGTAGAAGCAAACTCTATCCCACAGCCGGGAAAAGAAGCCTGACCCTCAGCGGACCCCTCCCGCGGCTCTGACCCCTCCTTCCTCCGTCCGAGCCCTCTCTGCTCCCAGCGGACCCCTTCGCTCCCAGCTCTGACCCCTCTCTGCTCCCAACGGACCCCTCCCGCGGCTCGCCCCCGGCTCTGACCCCTCCTTCCTCCGTCCGACCCCTTCGCTCCCGGCTCTGACGCCCTCGCTTTGAATCACCGCACGGCGCTTCTCTCCTGTGCTTTCAGTCGCGCCATGTTGTCTCTCTCGTTTCTTGATACATATCAGGTTCCTTTCAGAGTTACTCAGCAAACATTCACCCCCTCACTCCTCAGTGCCAGCTCTGAGCCCGACACCAGCGAGTTTTCCTTCAGGTAAGAGGATGAGCTCCTGTCTGGAAACGGGGGGCTTCCTACTTCCCTGGGCACCGCTGACAAAGGCCCTAGGCGCCATCTCCTCCATAGCCCCTGGACATCCGCCGGCTCCAATGCCTCTTCCCCGGGCCAGGCCACTACCGTTCCTTGTCAGAGGGCTTCCTAGCCGCCGCTCTAGCTCCTCTCTCACTAAGTTCCACTCCAGCTCCACGCTTTAGCTGAAGCCATCTTTCTTTCTCATTTCTTTTTTAGAAGGGTTTTGCTACGTGTCCCAGGTCAGATTCAAACTCCTGGACTCAAACGGTTCTCCCCACTCAGCCTCCATGTAGCTGGAATTACAGACGTGAGCCACCCACCACCCCTCGGCTTAGGGACATGTTTCTAAAATGAAATCCGATGACATACTTACCCTGCCTAAACTCCCTCAACACCCCTCACCCCCACCGCCTCCTCCGCCACTGCTGCTTTTGAGACAGATTCTCAACTATTTAACTTGGCTGTGTGACGGGCCCTTCCGAGCTTCTCCAACCCCATATTATGTCTCATGTATTTATACATCTACACACACACACACACACACACACACACACACACACACACGTGTGCATGTATTAGAGACAGAGTCTCTCTCTGTCACCCAGGTTGAAGAGCAGTGGCACGATCTCAGCTCATTGCAACCTCCGCCTCTGGGGTTCAAGCAATTCTCCTGCCTCAGCCTTCCGAGTAGCTGGGATTGATAATCCACCACCACACTCAGCTAATTTTTGTGTTTTTAGTAGAGATGGGGTTTCACCATGTTGACCAGGCTGGTTTCAAACTCCTGACCTCAAGTGATCCACCTGCCTCAGCCTCCCAAAGTGCTGGGATTACAGGCATGAGCTACCGCACCCAGCTCCTCATGTATTTACATATTTATTTACTCCATGAGTTTGGGTGGAGCACTTTCTATGTGTCAGGTACTGGGCTGGGTGCAAGGGGTACAGCCCTGAAAGAGATGCACCCTGTTGGCATGGAAGTCACTCTTCAATACAGCAGCTTTCAGTCCTTGCTACTCCAAGTGTGATCCGTGGACTAGCAGCATCGGCATCACCTGGGAGCAGAACCTCAGATCCTTTCCTAGACCCTCTGTATAGAAATACACATTTCCATTCACTGGTGAGTTCTTATCCATGTCAAAGTTTAAGAAGCATTGCTTTGTGTCTCTTGAACCCTCAATGCTCTCTCTCCCTGCTGCCCTCTTCACATGCCTTCAGCCTGGGATACTCTTGGCCTTGATCTTTGTCTGACTCCCGTCTATCCTTCCAGTTTCTGCATGGCATTTATGCCTGTTAGGAAGACTTCATTCCCTAACCTCCTAAGTTGGGGTCATGAGCCACCTACGTGGTGTCACCATCAAAGCACTTATGGCACTGTTCCGTGGATGCTGCCCCTTCCCCTGCAGATGCTGTAAGAGCAGACACTTTGTCTGTCTCTTCATACTTGCATCCCTAGCAGGAAGCTTAGTATCTGCCATAAGGTAGTGGGTCAATAAAATCTATTGGAAAAAAAAAAAAAAAACCCACACAGAGACAATCCAGTGCAATTGTACAATTCCCAGGCTTAACAAATAAGTTCAAGTTTCTTAATTCCTCAAGAGAGGGTGGAATTTGGAGGTAGCGAGCAGGTCCTAGGAAGAAATCAACATTATCTGCATCATTTCTTTAGTTTCATGGCTCATGTTGTATGTACAAGTTTAGCCTTGCCCAGAGCACCTATGGCCCAGTAGGTATCTGTGTAAATTAGAAAGAAAGGCCGGGTGCAGTGCCTCACACCTGTAATCCCAGCACTTTGGGAGGCCGAGGTAGGCAGATCACGACGTCAAGAGATCAAGACCATCCTGGCCAACATGGTGAAACCCCATCTCTACTAAAAAGACAAAAAAAATAGCTGAGCGTGGTGGCACGCACCTGTGGTCCCAGCTACTCGGGAGGCTGAGGAGGAAGAATCGCTTGAACCCGGGAGGCAGAGGTTGCACTGAGCCGAGATTGCACCACTGCCCTCCAGCCTGGGTGACAGAGCAAGACTCCAACTCAAAAAAAAAAAAAAATTAGAAAGAGAAACTCCTTCCTCAGCACAGATGCAATTCCAGACCAGGGTCCATGGAGGACTCAGCAAGCAAATCACAAGCTGGTTTCCACTTCCCCCTAAGCAGGGTACAGCCTACACAACCATATGTGGTAGCCCTGCCTTGGACCCACAATAAAACTGAGAACGACCGTGGAGCAAACACTGGAAACTAGCCCTGGTGCCACATGACCTTGGATGAGGAATTAACTTTCAGCTGTGCCTATTTTACAGAGCTTAGAGAATCCACATTTTAAAAAACAGTCATGCCTTATATAAAGCTTACTTTCTAAAGGTAAACGCTAAGGTAAAAATTGGATATGACCATAATTCCTCTTGAAAATGCTTTAATATCACCCACAAAGTAGAGCCTGATGCCCAGGTTGACATGCCACTTTGGAGACTGTCAATAAGCCTACCACAATCTTCAGGGAGAGAAGAAATGCTGATTCTTTGGTAGCCCATCATTTGAACTAGTTGGTTTACCTGGGTAGTTCATGTCTACCTAAAGTACAGAACTTCAAATATCAGAATCACTTTCAGCATAGTAAGATACTCATAATACAGGATCTTCAGCCCCAGAGACAGCTAGCAAAAGGCAGACTGCTATCTCCCATCTCAGACTCTGGGGCACATGCTCACTGAAACCGACGGCAAGTGAATTATTAATGCTGCCAGTGTGGAAAACTTTTAACGTATTCCATTAGCTTATGACACATGCACAGACCATGTCTTTCCATTGAGAAAGCCACTATTGGTATGCTTCTGGTAAGAACTGTTGCTTTGAGTTGAGTTGTGTTCCCCCATACTGGAAGGACTGGCATACAGCCCTTCACAGTGCTTCCCCTCATTCCTCTCCTAGCTAACAGCGGGGTGGGAACTAGATCTACTGGCAGAGAGAATAAACTGTAGCCAGACAACAACTCCATGTGAAAGCTGCGGTAACAACCCTCTTGGACTTGAGAATGGCCAGTGCCAATCTCTCAGATCAGTATCTGCAAAGACCAGCAAGCAAACAATAATCTCAGTCACATACTCCAATACCCAAGACCAGAAAAAAGTTCCAGCTCCTCCCAGATAAAAACAACACATGCCCTTTACTTTCCAGGGCAAAACATATCACTCAAACCTGAATGCAACCAGATTAAACAATTATCCTCATGTGCCATAAGGACCACCCTGGAATTGTTCAATTGAATCAATTTCCTACCAACCAATCCGACATATAAAGCACAGGACTTCTTACAAAACAAAATAGTGTTTTTAAAAACAGAAACGAACCGCTATCAACACCCATACAGCCTTGCTAGTGCCATATACCCTACTTCCATACTGCTAATACAGCTAATCTTTAGCAAGAAACCTCCTAAGAGAAGACCAAGTTTTATACTTACGTATGGCTATTGACCTAAAACCTCATTAAAATACTTTGTGGAAATAATTGTAGCCAAAAACAAATACAAATTAACAATGCATTGTTGTTAATACTGGAGATAAACTTTTATTTAGAAACTCTTAATTAGGCAGCCACTGTGTTACTTGTGCTAAGGGCTGTGGAAGATAGATACCAAGATGAACTGGACAGAATTTCTGTTCCACCTTCTCCTTCCCTTTTTGAGACTCTGTCTCAAAACAAAACAAAAAGTCTTCAGGTACCTTAAGCTAGCAACTCACCATATGTAAACCAATAGGAAAATACACTAACTCTTAGCAACAACAAAATAGATCAAGAAGTCTTAATTTGTTAGTGACAAGAACCTCATCAAATATTCCTACTGCTTCCTTTGTGAGAAACAGTGTAACTGATTCATCTATATCATTCATCCCAATATACACAATGACTTCAAGTAACAGCATTTAGCTGATGGGAGAGAAGAAAAACCAAGACAGCAATAGAGGAAGAGGAGACATTTTACTATTTCAAACACATAAAGGTATGGTTTGGAATGATCTCAATACTCACTGTTCTTCTTGTACATCAAAATTTCAAAGGAATTCATCTCATAATTCTCAAATGTTTGCCGTACTTTTTCAATAGTGTCTTTATCAGTCAGCTCCCCATACATAAAACTGCAAACAACCAAAGAACTCAAGTTAGATTAACAAGTATTCATTATTCTACAAGCATATGTTAAATATCTGTTCTATATTCAGCACAGTGAATAAGTACTTAGCACAGTGCTAAGTACTGTGGAATACACACACACAACAAAGACATTAACTGACTCAAAAAAATTTACTGATTCAACTGTGAATAAGACTTTTTCATTGCCTCCAAAAACTAACAGTCTGATGAGAGATACACACCATAAAACAGCAGATCAGAAAACAGTGGATTAGAGAACAGTGTGATCACTGCCACAATGTCAGCACACATAACAAATTACAGAACACACAGAAGGGGCACCGTGCACTCTATGGCTGGTCAGAGAATGCTTCCCAGAAGTAAGGACAAATTAGGTCAAAGGGGCAGGAAAGAGGTGAAATGGCTGAGAGAAAGAAGGAGAAAAACATTCCAAACAAAAGACAAATCAACTGCAAAGGCACAGAGGTGACAGTCAGATTAATTCCAGACCCTGATTATAGTTCATTTCAATATGACTGGAATATAGACAATGAGTGGGAAATTTGCAACAGATAATATTAAGAGGTAAACAGAGGCAAGATCATGAAGGAGACCACAGCATTATAAGCCATGGGAAGTAATTTAATCTTTATCTTGAAAGCTATGGGAGCACATGGCAGGGTTTTAAGCAAAGGAGAAACAGAATTAGATTTTGGTTTAGAAATACAACTCTGGGAGATTTCCTGGTAAAGATGGATTAGTGAGTTTACACCATAGATTTTTCCTTTTCTAGTCTTCAGCAAAATAAATTCATTTATTTAAATGTACATGTAGCTTATTAGAGAAAACCTCAGGATAGTAGAAAGTCTACCTACTAACACTAGTTCTCAGCAGAAGCAAGAAAAGCGCTGGGACTGTCTATTTTCCTGGGCCCCACACTGAATCTGGTCTGAAGATCATGGTTTGTCCCTCTGGGAACAGGATATACTCCCAATTAAGTAGAATGAATAATGGCATAGGAGACTAACAAAATGCCAGAGGAGAAAGGAGAAATGCCAGAGGAGAAGGGAGAAAAAAACATCATTCAATGGGTCTGGAAAGTCCAAGTCTCTGGCAAATGCTGCCCATGGGCCCAGCAGGCATTTCCCCTGGCAGCCCCAGGCCTTCAGACTGCAGTAACAGGAAAGAGCAGCAATGATCACACCTCAAGTCTTAGGTAATGCACAAACTGCCACAGGTTCCTAAACAATACACTCTCATCTCTTAAGACTGCAAAGTCAATATAATCTAACTTTTTTTGATGACTTGAATCACAGAAATATAGAATTTCAGAGCTACAAAGAACCTCAGAGGTTATCAAGTACAATTTCTTATCTAAAATTGAACCACCAAGTCAAGCACCACGCTTAGCTTGATACTGGAACAGCCTTGGGCTTACTACAGGCTTCCAAATTCTGGTACCCAATAAGAAAAGAGTCCTAGCTGTTGACTTTGTGAATTCTGTATCACAATTGTTATTTGATGTCCCTTCCCAGCACCCTGAGGAATGTGATATCTGTGGTTGTCCTTATGCACTCATGTAGTACTCTGCTTTCGGGCTGTATTCTTCGCCTATAAGCCAGGAAATGGAAAACTGAGCTTGCTGAATTATCTCTAGAAAGAATAGATCAAGACTAATTTGGCCCTGACTGAGAATAAGAGGATTTTTCTTCTTTCTCTTTCTGAGTTAATTTTCTAGATAAGTGACCTCCATTTAAATGAAGTGGTGGTATATATGCTAGCAATTTCCTTAACAAGATAAAAGAAATCCCTGTAAAGTTGAATCTTCAAATAAATGAAGTGCCATCATTACACTCAGTTTTCATTCGTCTTGTGTACTTTTTCAAGCTGTAGGTTACCAGTAGTTCTAAGTTTCCTTTACCAGGATCTTAGACTGCAAATGCTTGCAATGCCCAAAATAAATAAAAGAGACTCCTGAGCTCTCAGGAACATAGATAACACAAAGGTATGTTTACTTATGGAGAAGGGATACCTTCAGGTAATTCAGTAAGTTGATGAGAACTGTACATAAAAGTTGGCTAAATTAGCAAGTTATTTTATTTGGTTTCCTTACAGTTTCTGATTATAGACAATAAGTAGAAAGGTAAGGAAAGGCTGTTCAAGTTACACTAAAAAGTGAAGCTAACTCTCTCAAATTGTTCTGATTGTATATGTGCAATATAGATAGGGATGTAGATGCAGATAAATAGATCTATAAATACTTAAGAGGATAACAGCATATGAAAAATATAAGATAATTCTATTACATTAAGAATTATAATTTCTAAACCTTTGAATGGTCAGTGGGAAGAATCTTCAATCTTCCATTTCTCAGTTCCCAAAATCTAAGATTTAAGAAAATGGAGGCCAGGCGCGGTGGCTCATGCCTATAATCCCAGTACTTTGGGAGGCCAAGGTGGGCAGATCATGAAGTCAGGAGTTTGAGATCGGCCTGGCCGAGATGGTGAAACCCCATCTCTACTGAAAATATTTAAAAAAATAAAAAATAGCCAGGCATGGTGGCGGGTGCTTGTAATCCCAGCTACTCAGGAGGCTAAGGCAGGAGAATTGCTTGAATCTGGGAAGGCGTAGGTTTCAGTGAGCCAAGATTGCACCACTGCACTCCAGCCTGGCAACAGAGCAAGACTCTGTCTCAAAAAAAGAGGTGGAAATATTTTCAAAACATTTGATACTTTCTTCTTATGAGCTCAGACACTTATTTGATTTTAGAAAAAAAAGTGTTTTATTTTAAAATGCTTGTCACCAATGTAAAGTGACATGGCTGATTTAATAAGTAAAAATGCAACTTCTGAAAACACAGGGCTATGTTTGGTCAGACAGCCTTCTCCACTCTTCACAGATGAGTCTGTTTCTTGATTGGGCATGAATGATTCCGCTTCATGCAAACACTACTGAAGACAGAAGACTGAAGAAGGCAGAGACTGAGAGGAACCAAAAGGCTATGGTGGGCCAAGACCTTGCCAGGGCACAGCAAGGGAATGTTGACAGGATCCAGGCTACATGCCTGGCTCAACACCTGGAAGATTCTTTAAAAGAGCTTTTCTAAAACCATGGCCCAAGGGCACTGCTTGGTTAGAAATCCTGTAAAAATATACCAGCTGCACTGTTAGTACAATTTGCTAAGAGTGCAGAGACAGAGAGAGCTGTAACAGCATGAATTAGAAGGCAACAAAATATTGGTTCTCTTATCTTTTTCCGAAGTAAAAAATTTTGGCTCAAGCCAGCCATGGGAGCTCACAGCTATAATCCAGCATTTTGGAAGGCTGAGGTAGGTGGATCACCTGAGGTCAGGAGTTCAAGACTAGCCTGGCCAACATGGTGAAACCCTGTCTCTACTAAAAATACAAAAAAAAAAAGCCGGGTGTGGTGGCACGTGCCTGTAATCCCAGCTACTCAGGAGGCTACATCAGGAGAATCACTTGAACCTGGGAGGCAGAGGCTGCAGTGAGCCAAGATCACAAATTCACTCCAGTCTGGATGACAGAGCAAGACTCCATCTCAAAACAACAAAGAATTCTAACTGAGGAAAATCTTTATAAACAAGGCCCTTGTCTCCAACATTGTAGTTACTCTTCTACAATGCTCATAAATTTTTAAAAATTATTTTAATCATCTAAAATTTCATTTCACTGTATTTGAGCCTCTTTCACATTTAATTTCATCTAAAATGTCATAACTTTTGAGTTCACATTTTATAGACGGAATGGTTTTCCTGAGTTCTTCTGGGTTCTCTGCCATCTTAGTGACTGCAAGTTGGTCAGTTGTGGGAACTATGTTTTACATTTGCTTTGATTTTTCCAGTACAGTACATGAACTAGAGATGATATGGCAATAAATATTCCTGTGAATACACACTGAATGAGGTAAAAGCAATTCCCAAATGCAGTAAGCCATTTTCATTTTCCAAAAGATAACATAGGAGATTATTTACCAGAACAACCCCAAACATAAATACCTGCAGGTGCTGCTTTTTTGCATCACTTCTGCCCTGTGATAGCCAGACAACTTGCAAAATCCATCATTGCTGTACACGATAGGCCAGTCCACTATCTGAGCATTCCCCAATACAAAATTAGTATCTGTTAAGAAAAAAAAAAGGAAAAAAGGGTACATAGGCACCACATTAGTTGAGATTCAATGAGGACATAAATAATGTCAAGCAATCCAGAGATTTCTGCTTCCCTCCAAAATTTAGACTCTTGAACAGGAATGTGGCCCTGTGAGGCATACAAAAGAACAGTGTTTTAGAACTGAATATTTTGAATGCTAAGTGCTAAGGTCACTGTACTCCATATAGAAGTTAGAAAAGAAAGCATACTTAACCAACCAACAAATGACTCCTGCAGAAATCCAGTGGATTCCCATGAGACATATTTAAGTCCTAATTTTTCATCCAAGTAAAGGTATACCAATAATACAGAGTAAGAGAGAACCCAAAAGTAATTTCTTCTGAGCTCCGTCCAGCATCTTAGCCTTTTCAGTATTTTGGCCAGAAGCTAAAAATGTGCCTTCTTCACGCTAACTAGGATTTGCCCAACATAGGAGGGCATCTCAGGAAGGTGGAGGAAGGAAGCAGAGCACTGCCTCAGGGACACACACACCACCATGGAACGCTCCCCTTGGTAAGGAATAGTAACTAGGCTCCCTTAGTACTAGAGCTTTGTAGAGGCTGATCAAGATGCTCACACAACAGGACCTTCTTGCTGATCTTGAAATTCTTGCTGATTTGGAAATGCAGCCACAGAGTGGTCACAGAGCAGCAGCCTACCACACACTCATGACGCAGGGTTTAGGTGGGCCAGTTGTGTTTGGCCAGCTTAGTATGTTATATTCACACTACTTCTCACATTTTTGAAAATCAGTCCTCAATACTTTTTATGCTCAGGAAATCAACTGTACTTCCTTTCTTTTCAAGTATTTCAATTATGCAAATAACATCCAGAACTTAAATGTAATCATTATTTTAGTTTGGCCCCTCTTTTCCACAGATGACCCACCTACTTCCCCCACCTTCCAAAAAAAGAAAGAACAGGAACACCCTTGTTTAGTTGTAAACTGGAGAAGGTACTGTGTGTGTTTGTGTATGTGTGTGTACACATACTACCTAGAGTGAAATAATGGTGATATATCATCACTTAATTGAAAGCATTTACAGTTTATTCACTATATAGGTAACCATCCCTTCAGATAGGCTTCTCCACTCTTCTGAGATGAGTTTATTCTTGATTTGGCAGGCCTGGAAAAATGATTCCACTTCATGCAGATACCACTGAAGACAAAAGGCTTGGAAGACGGCCTGAGAGGAGCTAAGGATTGTGGTGAACCAAGACCTTATAGAGGAGGGTGAGGGAAGAAGAATTGCTAATTGCAGTAATCTATTCTTGAGAATGCTTTATCTATTTAAAAGAAACAGAAAATACAACATTTATGATGTGAATCTACAAAGCTACTATTTTTAGAAATATGCTTTTAATGAAAATCTATAACCAGTCCTTCTCTCTATCTCTCCCATATATACATACATTCTTCTTGAGTGCCAACTAGGTGCCAAGCACAATGCAAGACCCTGGGGGTCTCCAGATTCATAAGAAATGGTCCCTGCACTCAAGAAACTTAGCAAGACAAATAGACATGTGGACAACTAACAAGAAACAGCTAAGAAAACAGTGAACTCTGTCTGAGGGAGGTAAAGGCTGTGTCTCAGAGGGGATAACATTTGAACTTGCTCTAGTCGAAAAGGCTGAGTAAGATTTATTCAAACTTTTTGAATGCCTATTATGTAACTGGCACAGATAATACAAAAACAATAGATATAGAAATTAAAATATGATCACTGTCTTGGTGAACTCAAGAGGGTGTAAAAGGAAGGGAACATTCCAGGCAGAGGATCCAGCATGGGCAAAGGCATGGCAGCATGGGATACAGCACAGGCTAGGGTAGACAAAGGGCAGCCAAGAAGAGCAGCAGGAGGAGGAACTGGAGACCCAGACTGAGAAGGTCTTGAATGAATAAAGCCAAATGGCTTTGATTTTATCCTAGGGGCAGAATAATCCTTCATCTTGGTCTTCTTTCCCTGAATAAACTCACATTTCCTGAACCAAGTAGCTTAGACTTAAAAGTTGTACAATATTTACTAAATTACTCCAAGTGTATATGAAGCCTAGTCAGTTTAACCATCTCTTTTGTTAATTCCTGAAATAGTAGTTAATTTCCCTCAAAACACCTAGAGCAGGAGGAAAATCTGAGTGTGCCTTTTCATGGCTAATGCTCCACTGAGATTATCTATGAGGAAAGAGAGAATAGCCAGTTATAGATAATGGATTGAGCACATGCGTTTATTTTCTTTTGTATACCAGACTCCGGCAAAATAAAAGTAAACAAGTTAAAAAGGTAAAAATCCACAAAAATGAAAATTAGATAAAAAAAGAATGAACAAAAAAAAATAACTAGGGAAGAAGCAGCAATATTATAGGAAACAGAGAACTTTTTTAAAAAATCTCTAATTGGTATCCTTAGAGAGATTCAAATATTACATCCACAAAACAAAAACAGAACACTATGAGGAAAAAAAATAAAGGAACAAGAACTCCTGTAAATTAAAAATGAATAGCAATTAAATATTCAACATGAACATTAGAAGAGAAAGTCTAACAGAAAGTAGTACAGAAAGAGAAAGAGACAAGAAACACAGAGAAGAAGAAAAAAAACACATGGAAGATCAGTCCAAGAGGAAAAACATGCGCCCTAAAAGGAATAGCAGAAAGAACAACATCAGAAAAGGCTAGAAGACATTCTTTTTAAAATTAAAACAATCAAATGTTAGTGTATAATGAAGATATTTTCATATATACAAGGATTAGGGGAAATCATTTACCACATATTCTTTCTTTGTCAGTTACTTGAGGATGTGTACCAGCAAAATGAGGGAATAAAGCGAAAAGGAGGACAACATGGAAACCAGGAAAAAATAGCTCCAGATGTAGAAAGCAGGGAAGACAGCTAGTAGACAGTATTCAATACTAAATGGTTCAGAGACTAGACAGTCCAAAAGAGAATTATCTAGGGGTAAAGGAGGTCAAGGCTTGATGATATTCTTGATCATTTGGAACAACATTGTCAATAAAGGTATACAATTTGTGGGGGCAGAAAAGGAAATTTAAAACATCAAAGAAAACAAAAACCATGCAAGAAGGGAAATCAGATCTCACTGTCACATCGTCATAGGAATAAGGTTATTCCTTATTAATTTCCAATTTTTAAAACCAATACATAATAAATGATGGAATATTTAATTACCATAAGTATCTGAATGTAATCTTATTGATTCTGGCACTAAAAATACAGGTGATAATAGTTTAGGGAGAGAAAAGAGAACAATGATGAAGAGAATAGGAGATGGTATCTCCAGCTCATTATAAAATAGAATAGTATAAATATTTTACTTAAACTTGCAAAGATAAACAATAAGAGAGTAATATAATTATATCAGGAGGAGGGGTAAGTAGGAAGATTAAGTGAGCTAAAACCTCAACTAATTAACAGAAGTCAACAGATAATATCTCAAATTGATAAATCTAGAAATAGCTGTAATGCTTGCTATTTAGAGATATGGCAGAGACTATAAGAAGAAAGCTAAAATTAGAAGATTTGGCCTCTAGTGAGTAGGATGGGAGGAGACAAGGCATAGAATGGTTATTTACATTACATTACAAGCTCTTCTGCTTGATTTTTGCAAACATGAACTTACTGACTTTGATAAAAATAACTATGTACTTAATTTTTAATTAATTTAGTCATTAAAGATTAATTTATTGATTAAATTTTTCACTTACTGAAAAATGAGAGCAAGATAGATTTCAAGGTCCAGATATCATTGCTAGTTCTCACAAAAGTGTTCTGATCACCTTTTAAAGTTATTCATCCTTCCATAAGCATACTCTCATCCCTGGTGTGCATATTACAGCTCCATCTGAGAAAAAGCAAGCCTACTAGCATTTTCCTTGACTTTAGCAAGGAAACAGAAAAATAGGAAGTGCAGTAGGAATAGAATCATCAGCCTATCACCCACTTAGAAGATTCTCACCATAGAATTTAAAATTCCAAAATAGTGTCCTCTCACTGCTAACCCAAGCAAGCAATTACAGCTCTAGGGAGCAAGATTCCCTTGCCACTCCATGACAGAAGGTCTAGGAATTCCCTCTTTACCCAAGGAGTTAGAGAGAACGGAAGAAAAATTTCTAGTCCCAGCCAGAAAGCTGTTTGCCTCCAACAGTATAGAAATTCTTCCCCCTTCCCTTCCCCTATTCCTAGCACGCACATTCTCTTCTATTCTAAGCCACAAATAATCGACCTGTAAATTACCCTCCAGAACACAATCTGTTTATAGTTACGGGCTACCCATACAAATGCCGTAACACCATTCATATCATCAGGAATTAAGGGATTCCACATAAGTGAGACTTTAGATATTAATACAAATGGATATCATTTACTGATAATTACTCTGTACCAGGTACTGTTCTAAGTACTTTACCAAATAATCATGGTGTTTTTCAACCTTTACATCAATCTTTGTGAAGTGATATTACTTTACTAAAGGAAGTCTCAGGGATTTCATCATTTTACTTATGAGGAAACTGAGCCTCTGAAGATGCACAATAACCATTTATACCAGGGTAAAGTTGGGATTTGTACCTAGGTCTCCGTGACTTCAAAATCCATGCTTTTAATCATTCTATTACATAGTCTCCTTATGCCGTTAGGTGCTAAAATCAGACCATTTCTATGAATAGTGTTATTATTGTCATACATTATTATTATTCTGCTTCTGGTATACAATGATGCCCTCTGGAAATATTTATGTGAGTAGAGGTAATTGCTCCACTTCTAAATGCTTGGGTTCTCCTGTCCATCTTTTCAATGTTTTGTCTCTTCCCTCACTTGAAGACTAACATCTTTAACTTCTTAAAACTTAGTGTGCTGGCCATTTCCCATAACAGTCCTGCTTCCATACAATAGAAGAGGAGAAGGAACAGGAGAGAAGAAGGTAGACTTTGTGCCTGGCTCCCCATCTGACACTCCAGGGTAGGGGAGAACACCACACTGGGTAACCCAAAGCAGCTACACAGGAAACTTGGCCACATTATACTCCTGAGCCTCCCTCCGTTCCCATGGAGTGTGGAAAGAATCCAGAAGTCCCCAACTGCCCATGGCTGCTGAAGTTGAATAAGCAGATGGTTATCACAGTGGAGTGAGCTGACCTTACAGCCAAGGGCTGTCTATCAACCTACCCAGTCCTAGGATCAACCGGGGTGGGTGGGGGGGTTTGGGAGGGGACAGTGAGTCAGGCAAATATCAGACATGAGCTGGAGGCCAGTGATAGCCTACATTAGAACAAGTCTCTCTCTCCCTCTGTCTCTCTCTCTCTCTCTCTCTCTCTCTCACACACACACACACATAGAATGTGTGTTGGATTGGGGCAGAGGTACCAAGTTTCATTCAATCCAAGAGAATGGAATATAAGTTCTCCAGCTGTGGACTTGAGCCCCACATATCAGTTGAGCACTCAGTGACCAGCAGAGCAGGGACCATTGCCAGAGATCCAAGGAACAAGAGGGGAAAAATAGGGCTCTGCATCCAGGACTCAGAGGCTCCAGAGGCTATGCAGGTGCCACTTGTTTCCACCCCACACACCATCTCAGAGAGAAGTAATGAGGTGGGTAGAAGTGGAATCTGAACCCAGAAGAGACTGAGTTACCCAGAAGACGATTTATACTGGAGGAGCTTGAGATACTACTTTAGAGTCCCCTTAACCCCATTCCCTTTGCTGTTCAGTAGGATGGGAGGGAATAGCAAAGGGGGAGATTAGATCTGCTAAGTAAAAGAAAGAAAGAAAGAAACCTATGTGTGTCTGAGTAAATTTGCCAGCATGCCTCTAGAAATATGTCTGCCATAAGAATAAACAGGCTCAGAAAATGAGAATTTCCTGAATCAAGTACATCGATTCTAGTACGAGGACTCTATGACAGCAATTTTGCTTAGCCAAGGCTTCTTAATTCCTCCAGGTGGTTGGCCATATTCCCCATGGTTGAGAATGCCAAATAAGAGAGCTAAAGTGAAGTGACACAGAGTTTCTAGCCAAATGCACAGACGGGCATTCTACATCCAAACATAAACGACTCTGGGATTATTTACTATTTTTCGGACTCAGTAAACAGAAACCTAATTTTAAGCTAAGCAAAACTTAGTTAGCAAAGTAAACCACTGCTTGGACAAAATATCAAAAAATATATAATCTCCTACATAAATAAATAGAAAGATATCCCATGTTCATTTACTGGAAGAATTAATAATTCTTTGGGGTGGGGTGGGGTGGGTTTTTTTTTTTTTTCTTTTTTTTTTGAGACAGAGTCTTGCTCTGTCACCCAGGCTGGAGTACAGTGTTGCATTCTCGGCTCACTGCAACCTCCACCTCCCAGGTTCAAGTGATTCTCCTGCCTAAGCCTCTGGGACTATAGGCGCACACCACCATGACCAACTAATTTTTGTATTTTTAGTAGAGACAAGGATTCAGCATGTTGGTGAGGCTGGTCTCAAACTCCTGACCTCAAATGACCCATCGGCCTTGGCCTCCCAAAGTGCTGGGATTACAGGTGTGAGCTACCACACCTAGCCAGAATTAATAATATTATTAACACATTCAGACTACCTGTGATGGTTAATACTGAGTGTCAAATTGATTGGATTTAAGGATGCAAAGTATTGTTCCTGGGTGTGTCTGTGAGGGTGTTGCCAAAGGAGATTAACATTTGAGTCAGTGGGCTGGGGAAGGCAGACCCACCCTTAATCTGGTGGTCACCATCTAATCGGCTGCCAGTAAATATTAAGCAGGCAGAAAAACATGAAAAGGCAAGACTGGCTTAGCCTCTAAGCCTACATCTTTCTCCCATGCTGGATGCTTCCTGCCCTCAAAAACATCAGACTCTGTGTTCTCTTTGTTCAACACCCGCCTATGAGTGAGAACATGCGGTGTTTGATTTTGTGTTCTTGTGTCAGTTTGCTGAGAATGATGGTTTCCAGGTTCATCCATGTTCCTACAAAGGACATAAACTCATCGTTTTTGATGGCTGCATAATATTCCATGGTGTATATGTGCCACATTTTCCCTGTCCAGTCTATCATTGATGGGCATTTGGGTTGGTTCCAGGTCTTTGCTATTGTAAACTGTGCTGCAATGAACATTCATGTGCATGTGTACTTATAGTAGAACGATTTATAATCCTTTGGATATATACCCAATAATGGGATTGCTGGGTCGAATGGAATGTCTATTTCTAGGTCCTTGAGGACACAGGGAGGGGAGCACTATATGCTGGGGTCTGTTGGGG
>PVKP010018490.1:0-44179 GCA_004027715.1 Plecturocebus donacophilus | reverse complement strand
AAAAAAAAAAAAAAAAAAAAAAAAAACTGTCTGATTTCCCTTTGTACCTCCCCATGGTGGCCGCTGTAGAGACTGGCACACAGCAACTTTCCGTTAACATCTATTGAATGGAATTGATACCAAATATATAATTTCCATTTAGTTGCAGTGAATCTTATCTCCAGACCTGGTAAGTGGCTCCCATGTCTAAAGAAGGTGAGACCCTCGCTTCCTCTGACATGACTTCTGATCCTCAGTGGTTCCAACCCAGAGATGGGACTCTCCCCTTTGGAATCCTCTGTGTTCTAGAGCTTCTGCAAAAAACATGATCTTTAGGCAAGCTATCTTTCCCAGGGTGGAATTTGCTTTTTAAGACAATGCTTTTATTCTTTGATGTTTACTTCCTCAGAGTCATTAGATGATTTCTCTACCTTTCATCTCCCACCAGAACCTCTGGCCATATTCATTTGAGAAATGTTTGTTGAGTCCGTACCTACCCTGTGCATTTGTAGCCCCTGGGAATATAGAAGCAAACAAGACATGAGAGTCTCTGCTGCATGAAGTCTGCATTCCAGTGGAGTCTGGTGGTGCTCTTGATCCCTCATTTGTATCTTTGTGATAGGTCAGATCTATATAGACACAAGTATTCAGAACAAAGGATGTGAGAGAGTTCCTCTTTATGTCCTTTTGATCACATCTGGAAGATTATGATTAGTAATCAGCCCCACTCGTTAAAAGGAATTTGTCAAATTAGACGCACTACAGCAATGATTCTCAATTTGGGATCATTCTGTGCCAGCCAGCCCCTGCTACCCTAGCCAAAGACCTTTACAATGTCTACAGACATTTTTGGTTGCCATAATCTGGGGGGAAGAGTCTCTGACACCTAGTGGGTAGAGGCTCGGGGAAACTGCTAAACATCCTACAATACACAAGACAGCTCCTGACAACAAATAATTATCTGCCCCAAAATGTCAATAGTGCACCTGTTGATAAACTCTGTACTAGAGAAAGAGATCTAAGTCATAAGAACACCCTGGTCCTCAATCCTCTTGGAGGAAGTGAGGGCTAGAGTGTGTCAAAAGAAATAAATTTACTACGAGGGACTCTAAATAGATAGAACTCGAGGAAAATGAGAAAATGCATGGGCTATGTGGGAAGGTAATGAGCTCTCTGTCACTGGAAGTATCCTAGCAGAATTTGGGCAGCCACTCTACAGGGATGCTAAGAAGAGCATTCAAACTCTAGCATCTGGGAGCACGAGGACATTCAGGCAGGGTCTGTCACCCCCAAGACAGTTTTATTTATGCAAGGGGCCCAGCACCCAGGCTGAGAAGGCCAGGGAATGGGAATTATTGTTTGTGGCTCACTTCCGCGTCTCCTCTTCCCTCCAGGTCGGTCCTGTCAGCCTGCTGGCCATTGGGGTCCTCACCGTGCACTGCATGGTCATCTTGTTGAACTGTGCTCACCACCTCAGTCAGAGGTCAGAGGCCTGCTTCTCTCTCATCCAAGCACTAGGGCTCCTCTGAGGGTGTGTTGCGTTTCTTTTGACCACTGACCCAATTAACTCGGCCACTGCTCCAGGCCACCTTCCTGCCACTCTGGATTCTATGAAGGCAAGGAGAGAGCGACAAAGAGTCCCAGTTAGTGACTCTAGGTGCAGATCCAGCACTGCTGCTAACAAGCTAGATGACTGTCAAATCCCAGCGTCTCTCTGAGCTCAAATCTCCTTACCTGGAAGCATCGAAAGTGATAAAACACACACACACACACACACACACACACACACACAAACACTCTATAAATGACCCTATTATTTGAGACATTTAGAGATGTTCTTCTTTTCTTTTTAGCCTCCCCATCCCCAGCCTTCTCCCACTCCAATACCCACACCTTGTCAGGGTAATTCATTCCATGCAACCTCCTTTCAGAACAAGTTAGTAAAAGTAAAAAGCATACTTACTAAAAAGAAGCATTCACTATGATTTCAGTCATTATCAAAGCATAGATATAATACTCAATGTTTATGTATTTGAAACTTTAATGCAAAAACAATCTCAGAAAGAAAAGACAAATGCAGTAAAAGCAAGGAACGTGGAGACCCACAGCGCTCGGCTACCCTCAATAGGTCCTCTTAAATGTGAAGAAAGGCCTCAACAGTCAAAGTAGGGACAGTAAATAAAACTCCCCATAAAGCCAAATTATCATAACCTAAATAGGTGTACCTAGCATAATGTCAGTCACACCTAACTCTCAGAGCACTTTCCAGCTCACAAAACGCTTTTAAAAGCATTCACTTGGGCTGGCGTGGTGGCTCACGCCTATAATCCCAGCACTTTGGGAGGCCGAGATGGGCGGATCACAAGGTCAGGCGATGGAGACCATCCTAACACAGTGAAACCCCATCTCTACTAAAAATACAAAAAGTTAGCTGGGCATGGTGGCACACGCCTGTTGTCCCAGCTACTCAAGAGGCTAAGGCAGGAGAATCACTTGAATCCAGGAGGCTGAGGTTGCAGTGAGCCAAGATCACGCCACTGCACTCCAACCTGGGCAAGAGAGTGAAACTGTCTCAAAAAAAAAAAAAAAAAAGAGCATTTACTCATTCCGCAGTTAAATGTATTGTGCAATTACACTGTGATTACCATTCCAAGCGCCTTGCAAGTCGTGTTTCTTCCTCACAGTAAACCTCTATGGTAGGCACTATTTTTGTTCCCATTTTACAGATGAGTAACCTGAGGTTTAAATGCATTGTCCAGGGTCATATAGCTGGGAAGTGGCAGAGCCATTATTCAGAGACCTACGTGACTCCAATGTGGACCATTTTGCAAACCTTCTCTTTCCTCAAACTTTCTGGGATTATTATATCACCAGATAAGCTTCTGACATCAGGCCATTCCTGAAAGCCTTTCTCTGATTTTTTTTTCTCTGATGACGTGTCTTTTATTTTTTTTCTGATAAAAGAGTGATGGCCTAAGAGTTGGCTATGACCTTCAGTTATGTTTTGGTGGACTTCCACAGTTTTATTTTTTAGCCAACGTTTAAAACCTGGAGATCTCACACTCAAAACAAAAAAAAATCTCTGCCTTCTTAATCAGACAACTGACTGCCTTGAGCCTTCATTTTTTCAGTGTTCTTCTAGAGGCAAGTCCTGAGCAATATCTTTTAGAACGGGACATGTGTTCCAGTTTGCCACAGTCTCCACTTCTCTCTACTGTGTCTTATACCCATCCCGTCACCCACCAGATCACTAATACCTGATCCCATATGTCTGATCCCATAGCTTTAGAATTTGCAGCTCTCAAATTCATGTCCTTGCCACTTCTATGCGGAGTGGCCTCATTTGTATTGAAAATGCCTGTCACAGTGAGCAGTAATAAAAATGCCACGTTCCAACACATCTCCATATCCATCTCTCACTGTATCCTCCCTCAAAATCCAGACTGCATGTGAAGAAAACTGAGGCCCAGAGATCTCAAGAGACTGGCTCCACGTGTCTGGCTATGTGAGTTGGGATTTCAACTCTGGCTTCCGTAGAAGGCTGGAACCCTTCCTCTCTCCTACCTGTTCCCCTCAGTCCTGCAATTTACACTGTGCTTCCGGGATCTGAGCAACCTGCTGCTGTTCCCACTTGCTCCACCCAAAGATATTTCTGCAGCAGGGCCTGCCCAACCCTAGAAGGGTTCAGGAAGACGGACGTGGGAAGAGGAATGGGCTGGAACTTGGACATCACATCCTATGGGGTGCTGGGCAGAATCCTGCGTATCACCTTTGCAAGGGGTCTGGTCCAGGACAGGCAACTCAAATGTTCTGACACCCTCAGCAATGGGAAGGAGGGAACCACTGGCCTGGCCACACCCATGCCAGCTCTTCCCCTCCCTCCTCCTCTCCCCCTCCATATCCCCTTTTCTGCTTTACAGACCTGCATCAGTGCACAGCTACCTTTTACTCGAGAAGAATAAATCCAATGATATCCAGTTAAATATTAAAGTTAAAGGGATAACTGTAAAAAAAATGAAAAAAAAGGCAAACTCTTGAAAGTTGTTAAAGTATAAAGTAGATCACTGTTAGAAAATTGACAGAACACTTCATGCTTACACACAAATACATAAAAATCACTCACTTTGGGAGTAAACTGTACCTTCAACAAAAAATGTTTTAAATTATGCATTGTTTGTTCTTTGCCCCTAGACTGCATAAGACCTTTGTGAACTATGGAGAGGCCACGATGTACAGCCTTGAAACCTGCCCAAACGCCTGGCTGAGGACCCACGCCGTGTGGGGAAGGTAGTCACCACCGATGTCATAGTAGTAACAGCAGTAATAATCATCATCACTTTTCTTTATTTCTACTTACACGAGTTTTAAATGAATATGCTCTTATTGTAAACTATCAAACAATATAGAGAATCACCTCGATCGTCTGATCCCCCATCCCACTCTTACCCATAAGGTAATCATTGAAATCTAGTTAGTAAATACTCCTTTAGACTTTTTTCTATACATGTACATTTGTATAGAAAATAGAAAGCAAATTATGTGCTTCCATTCACACACATATATTGATGTACAGTTTTGGAAATTTGATTTTTCATCTAACAATTTGTCCCTATTTCTTTCATGTTAGAACACATACATGGACCTCATTTTTGGGGATTGAGAAAGACAAAGTTTTGCTCTTGTTGCCCAGGCTGGAGTGCAATGGCTCGATCTCAGCTCACTGTAACCTCCGCCTCCTGGGTTTAAGTGATTCTCCTGCCTCAGCCTTCCGAGTAGCTGAGATTACAGGCACCTGTCACCACGCCTGGCTAATTTGTATTTTTAGTAGAGACAAAGTTTCACCATGTTGGCCAGGCTGGTCTCGAACTCCTGACCTCAGATGATCCACCTGCCTCAGCCTCCCAAAGTGCTGGGATGACAGACGTGAGCCAATGTGCCCAGCCAACCTCGTTACTTTTTAAGGCTCACAATATTCACTAGTGTGGATGTATATCTGTTTCATTTGCTTATTCCCTTAAGGTGAACATTCAAGTTGTTCCCTGTCTTGATAAAAAGTTAACAGTGTACAAAAATGGTTTTCTATGTCTTAGTTCCTCTGTTCATCTCAACAGCCTTGTGAGGTAGGCATGGTTGGTTTTTATTGTCCTGGAAATATGAGGCTCATAAAGATAAAATAACATATCCAAAGTCATGTACATTGATATGGGTGAGCAGAGATTTGACCAAGAACCTAATACTGCAGCTTTCCCCAGCAAAGTTCCTCAGGAGGTGAGTCAAATTGTGGCTGCTAAGATTCCTTTGTAGCTCCTCTCTTGGGAATCTCAGTAAGTAATTGATCTCCTCCTGATCAGGAGCTACTAGTGATTATATGAGGCCATGATTAGGTGAGGTCATGAGACAGAGCTGGAAACATTTGGAAAAATGCTTAAAGTAATAATTTGTCATCTTTAATTTACTAAGAGATGCCTGAGGAGCTTGATTAAAAACTGCCCATTGCATGGAGGCAATGGTCATTAATGGATGCTCAAGCTGTTTAGGGGAATGGTCACTGGGAAACTTCATAAAGGGAGAACGCATCGATGCCACCTGACCCCATGTACTCATCCTAGCATCGCATATTTATATACATGAGAGCTGGCTATGGTGTGTCTCATAATAGCCAGCATACAGTAGGGAGTACAGGGTGTAGTACCACCTTTGAGACATTTTCAAGAAATAAATCTGAGACCTCCATTTAATCAAGCCACTAGATCTAATATCCATTTATAGGAAGCACAGGGAATAGAGGATCAAGATAAATAACACCATGAGGAAGTCACCAACCAAATAGGAAAAATAGGATATACTATGGGACAAATTGTTGTATTTTTAGCGAGATAAGAAGACCAGCACCAAGACAAAAGTATGACAAATTGCAGGGTCTTTATTGCTGGCGACCACGGAGGACTCACGTCTCTCCAACCCATGGCTCCGAGTTGAGGGAGAGCTGGGCTTTTATATTAAAAAAACACTTCTTCCGGGGGCTGGGGGATTTTCGGGGGGTGGGGGGCTGGGGATCTTTGCAAGCAGATTTTGCAAGCAAGCAAGCAGTTTGTACAGAAGCCAAGGTCAGCGGTTAGAGACAGTGAAATTCTCAGGGTGAGTGCGACCCTGAGCGGCTTGTTTTTGAACTTCATTTAAATGATGGCTGATGTCTGCACCTGGTGTTAGCCTAAGTAACCGTTTGCCCTTATTATGTAGCCTGTTAGCCTGAGAAGCCATTTTTCTTGCCACATCACATTTAGCCTGGCTGAAGCCATTTTCCTTGCCACATCACAAAATGATCTGGTATCTTCAGCAGCAAACAAAAAGGTAAAAGTTTGGAGAAAAAAAATAAACAGGGCAAGGGGAATATAGCGGTTTAAAAAACTTAAGAAACTTAACAAAATACAATGTGCAGACTTGTTTAAAAACCAACTGTAAGACAGATATTTTTGAGACAACTGGAGAACTCTGAATATGGACTGAATATTAGATTATATAAAGAAATTATTGGCCGGGCACAGTGGCTCATGCCTGTCATCCCAACACTTTAAGAGGTAAAGGCAGAAGGATCTCTTGAGACCAGGACTCAAGACAGCTTAGGCAACATAGTGGGAGCCCCATCTCTACAAAAATTTTTTTTAAATAGCCAGGCCTGGTGGCACACACCTGTGGACCCAGATACTCAGAAGGCTGAGGTGGGAGGATCACTTGAGCCCAGGAGGTCGAGGCTGCAGTGAGCTGTGATCGCACTGCTACACTCTAGCCTGGGCAACAGAGTGAGACTCTGTCTCAAAAAAAAGGAAGAAATTATTGTTAATTTTGTAAGAGATGATGATGGTATGATGATTATACTTTTTTAAGTTCTTACCTATTAGAGCTGCACACTGAATTATTTACAAGTGAAATAACTTGGGATCTCTGGTTTGCTGCAAATATACCAACAAATTATGTGTTTGATGAGGATGAAAAGATAGAGAATGAGTGACAAAAAGTTCATTGTTGAAGCTGAGAGGAGCACATGCAAATTCATTAAATTATTCTCGTTAAATTCTCATTATATTCATTAAATTATTCATCACTTTTGTATATGTTTGAAAATCTTCATAAGATAGACAGAAAAAGGTATCATTCTGAAGTCACATGTGACACTGCCAAGATTCTGACACAGTAGGGTGATATGAGAACCAGGAGTCTGTATTTTTAACATGTGCCTCAACCAACAAATTGGTTGCTACTACAAACCAATTTTGAAAAACCCTTATCTAACCATTATAATCTACATAAAGGAACATATTTTTGTTCCCTTAAAAAATGCATCTCCAAATTTGGAGTAATTTAAGAACCCAAAAAATAATGACAATAACAGGGTATAAGATGTTAAATTTAAAAATAAATAACATGAGTCTGTTGTGATGCCAAAAAAAAAGAGGATGAAATAATATATCTCTCTTAAAAACCAGCTAATAAATTTAGAAGATATAATTGATAATTAGAAAACCACCACCTTACAACCACCAATGAAATAATTGATTCAGGCAAGGAACATCAATGAATGGTAAAACCTATGGTTTGAGGAATGGGTTAATCATGCCATCTCAAAGTTTTATCCCACAGATTACAAAGGGAAAATGTACATTTCCAATAGGAGATATGGTAGTCACCAACATAGCAGAACAACAAGATATCACGTGCCTCCCAATATGATAAAATAGAGGTGCAAAACTATCACCTCTGTGTATTCTTGCCAAAAATGCTCACCTAAATTTAATCATGAGGAAGCAATGATACAAGCCCACAATGTGCCCTGGACTCTTCAAACAAAGCCAGTGTGATGAAAACACAAAATGGTGAATGTATATGGAACTGTTCTGCATGAAAAAAAAGACTAGAGACATAGTCAAATGCAGTATACAAACCTTCATTAGATCCTGAATTTAAAAAATGAAACAACTACAAAAGATACTTTAGAGAGAATTGGGGTAATACTAAGCCATTTTTATATAAGAGACTTGAGCATCTGCAGATTTTGAATTTGTTGGGGGTCCTGGATACCAAAAAATGACTGTATTTAAAATAGAAACTGTATATATGAAGACATTGAGGTTGATTTTCTGGCTATTACAGTCTTAAGAGAGGTATGTTGAAGTATTTAGGGTTTAAATGTTAGGAAACCTGCCATAGACTTTCTTTTTGTTCTTTTTCTTTTTTTTTTGAGACGGAGTCTGGCTCTGTCACCCAGGATGGAGTGCAGTGTGCAGTGGCACGATCTCAGCTCACTGTAACCCCCACATTCAGGGTTCAAGCGATTCTCCTGCCCAAGCCTCCCAAGTAGCTAGGATTTACAGGTGCCTGCCACCACACCGGGCTACTTTTTGTACTTTTATAGAGACAAGGTTTCACCATGTTGGTCAGGTTGGTCTCGAACTCCTGACCTCAGTAATCCATCTGCTTTGGCCTTCCAAAGTGACCTGCAATTGACTTTCAAATGATTCTGAAAAAAATTGCCTCTGTGCATGTGTATGAGGGTGTGTGTGTGTGTGTGTGTGTGTGTGTGTATGTGGATGAATGAATACATACATATATATGAGTAATGCAATTTGGGGCCCAAAATTAACAACTGGTGTATTTAGTCAAAAGGTATATGGATGTTTATTATACCATTCTTTCAATTTTTTTGGCTTAAAAATTTTCAAAATAAAAAAAGTAGAATAATTTTTTAAAATAACAAAAATGATGATTTCAAATAATAAACACAGTCTTAAGAAATAATTTTAATGTTTGTTTTCTCCTTCTGTCTGCCTCTTCCTTTCCTTCCCAGGTACACTGTCAGCTTCTTATTAATCATCACTCAGCTGGGCTTCTGCAGTGTTTATTTTATGTTTATGGCAGGCAGTTTACAACAGGTAAAGAGGCCTCTTCTGGGCAGAGTGGGAGAAAAGCAGACCTCCTGCTGCTGAGGCTACATTAGCAAAAGTATTGTGTTAGGGTCAAAGGAGGAGAGAACTTCATTTCTACTCCTAGATCAGACCACGCTTGGAAGTTCTCTCAGTCCCGAGAATCACATTTTAAAAGACTCATAGAGGAGCCAAAGTCACTTCTGAAAAGTGTAACCAGGGTGGAAAGAGAGACTTGCAATCATGTCCAATCAGAAATCATTGATAATTGTTAGCCAGAAAAGCACTGGTGACATTTGCTTTGAGTATCTCAGAGTTGTCATGGAGAAGATGCCTGAATGTACAAGGCCAACAAGATGCCACCTTCACCTCATTGCATTCCTATCAGACATTAAAAATCAACCACAGTCTTCTTTCTTGGCTCTGTGGATTACAGGGAGCATCCTTGTTTTTGTACACCCAAACAGCCAGCAAGAACTGTGATAAGTATTGTAGATGGAATATGCAAGCAGATGGATACTGACCAATATTTAGAGCTTCCCAGCTTTTAGGGCTATCTAAATTTGAAAAGGATATTCTTTTGTAATGAATTCCCTTTCTCTGGATGCATGAAAGAAACCCATTTTGTGGTGAAGAAAAGGTTTGGGTAGATAACAACCTCAAAGCCTTCAGATTTTATGATTCTAAGAGTTTCTGGTTGTCACAATCACAGGCACAACAGTTAGGGCTGCCCAATTTATCAAATAAGAATAAATGACACCTAGTTACAATGGAATTTCAGGTACGTAGTGATTTATTTTTTACTATGAGCATATCTTATGCAATATTTGGCTCATATTTATACTAAAAAGTTATGTTAATTACCTGAAATTCAAATGTAATTGGCGTCCTATGTTTTATGTGGCAACCACGCTGCCTGTCATTGTGCTTTATGTCAGATGGTGGAAGAAGCCCACGTGACCTCCAACATCTGCCAACCCAGGGAGATTCTGGTGCTGACCCCCATCCTGGACACTCGTTTCTACATGCTGACAATCCTGCCCTTCCTGATCTTGTTGGTGTTTATCAAGAACCTCAAGGTGCTGTCCATCTTCTCAACACTGGCCAACATCACCACCCTGGGGAGCATGGCTCTGATCTTTGAGTATATCATGCAGGTCTGTGCCACAGGGAAGAAGGGATCAGGGTCCAGGTTCTCTGAAATACCTAGGGAGGGTTTGTTATTACGATGGGCAGGTGAGGAAGGTGATTCTCTGCTCTGGCAGCCCCTGCCAACATGACATCTAGGAACACTTCTGTCCCATAAGCTGTAAAAGCTCATTATCATCATCATCATCATCATGAACATCCTCTTCATCATCATCGTCATCACACTGGATTAACGAGTCATTCAACAAATAATTACTGAATACCTTCTGCAATCCAGGCATTGTGTAAAGGGCTGGGGACTCAGTGGTAAGTAAAAATAAATAGGGTGCCTGCTCTCATGGAGGCTGCATTTACTTGGAGAGGTAAACATCAATCAAATAACCAAAAAAACTGTAAAAGTGGTAGGTGGACAAGGGAAATACAGATGATAAAGGAATTTTATTTACTTGGTGCCAAATTATTTATATATATTAATTTATTGAACCTTTATAATAATACTATTTTGGAAGTAAAGCTGGCACTCTGTATCCATGATTTCTACATCCATGGATCCAAACAATCACAAATGGAAACTACTGGGGGAAAACACTAAAAATATACAACAATAAAAAATCATACAAATTAAGAAACAATTCAGTCTAACAACTATTGGCCAGGCACAGTGGATCACACCTGTAATCCCAGCACTTTAGGAGGCTGAGGCAGGAAGATCGCTTGAGCCCAGGAGTTCAAGACCAGCTGGACAACATGGCGAAATCCCGTCTCTACAGAAAAATTTAAAAGTAGCAGAGCATGGTGGCTTGCACCTGTGGTCCTGGCTATTTGGGAAGCTGAGGTAGATGGATCACCTGAGCCCATAAGGTCAAGGCTGCAGTAAGCTATGATCACACCACTGCATTCCAGCCTGGGTGACAGAGTAAGACTTGTCTCAAAAAAAAAAGTATATGGGAGGATGGGCATAGGTTATATGCAAATACTACACCATTTTATATCAGGGACTTGAGCATCTGCAGATTCTGGTATCCAAGGGAGGTCCTGGAACTAATGAACAACTATACTATCTGTATCCACACTTTACAGACAAGGAAATGGATAAAGTCATTTTTTCATGAATTTCAGACTGCCTCCCATGCCCACGCTCCATTATCACAGACCATGAAATCCCACCTTTATACTTTCACTTTCTTGAGTCTGAAAATATATGGTGTTATATTCATTTCCTATTGCTGCTGTGACAAATTACCACAAATCTAGTGGCTTGAAACAATGCAGATTTATTTTCCAGTGCTTGAGTCTCACTGGGTTGAAATCAAGGTGCGGCAGAGTGGCATTCCTTTCTGGAGGATTTAGGGGAGAATCTGCTCTCTTGTCTTCTCCAGCTTTCTAGAAGCTACCCGTGTGCCTTGGCTCAGGCCCCCTTCCGTCTCCAAAGCTAGCAGCCTCAGGGTCTTCCTCACGCTGCCTTCCCTCTGGTCTTCCTTCTGACTCCCTCTACCACTTTTAAGGACCCTTGTCCCAACCACATAGTACGGGATCATCTCCTTGTTTTAGGGTCAGCTGATTTGAAATCTTAATCCAATCTGAAAACTTAATTCTCCCTTGCCATTGTAACATCACATTCACAGGTTTTGGGGATTAGGGTGTGAACATCTTTAGGGAACCATTATTCTACCCACCATAGAAACCTATTATAATAATCATTCCCTCTAGATTCATGAGAGCTGCTATACTAACTAGTAGACTGCACAGCCCTGAAAGAAGTGTGGGAGAGAGATGTTAGAGAACTGGGAAACAGGAGACCTGAATTCTTATCTGGGATTGCCACTAACTCATAGAGTGGCCTTGGGCAATTCCCCTCTCCTCCCTGTGCTCTGCTTTCTCCACATGTACGATGAGCAGGCTCCCAATAGCCAAAGGGTGAGAACAATCCAAGTGTCCAAGTAAGTGATGAACGGATGAACACAACTTGGTGTCTATGTATACAGTGGAATATTACTCAGCCTTCAAAAGTGAGGAGACACTGACACATATTACAAAGTGGATGAACCTTGAGGACACTGAAGCTAAGTGAAATAAGTCAGGCACAAAAAGACAAATATTATAGGATTCCAGTTATATGAGGTACTTAGAATAGTCAAAATCATAAGGCAGATAGTAGAGTAGAGATTGTCAGGAGGTTGGGTAGTGGGACATTATTATTTGATATATAAAGAGTTTCAGTTTGGGGTGATGAAAATGTTCTGGAGATGGATAGGGGTGATGGATTCACAACAGTGTGAATGAAGTGTGAACATGAAGAACATGTTACTAAACTGTACACTTAAATAGTTAAAATGGGAGCCAGGTGTGATGGCTCACACCTGTGATCCCAGCAGTTTGAGAGGCCAAGGCCGGCAGATCGTGAGATCAGGAGTTCTAGACCAGCCTGACCAACATAGTGAAACCCCATCTCTACTGAAAATACAAAACTTAGCCTGATGTGGTGGCACGTGCCTGTAATCCCAGCTACTTGGGAGGCTGAGGCAGGGGAATCCCTTAAACTCAGGAGGCAAAAGTTGCAGTGACCTGAGATCATACCACTGCACTCCAGCCTGGGCGAGACCCCATCTCAAAAAAAAAATAGTTAAAATGATACATTTTATGTTACGTGTATTTTAGCACAATATAAATGAATAAATAACCATATTTAAAGGATTAGAAGGTGAACTGAGATCTAGATATCTTCTCATTTTCTCTGTTGAGGTCAGGTGTGACTCAGCTTTTTACCAGGCAAAGATTTGGGATGACTTCGACACCGTAACACCTCCAATGCACTTCTCCCACTTTCTTTCAGGGGATTCCACATCCAAGTGACCTACCCTTGATGGCAAACTGGAAGAGCTTCTTGCTGTTCTTTGGTACAGCTATCTTCACATTTGAAGGTGTTGGTATGGTAAGATGGATGGGGTCTGAGAGGATGGTCCCTAGTGCTCTTTACAGTGGCCAATTGTAGTTCCAGATGTCTAAATAAATAGTATTTATGAAAAGTGCAGAATATGATCTTCTCCTGGTGAAGGGAAAGTCCATATCCACATACAGGGTGCCTCCTGCTCTAGTACACCATGCTTAGCCTTGAAGACTGAGAATTTACTAATCAACCAAGTAGGGCATTCCTGACAATAGAAAGCATGAGAGAAAATGAAAGGAGTGTGGCCATGTAGAGAGGCCCCTTTCTGATTCTGGGCCCACCTGGGGAAGGACATCTGTGCTTGTGGGGGACCCTCTCCTTCACAATGGGCCACATCTCTTCCTACCTTTCCTTTCCCAAACTTTTTTTTTTTTACCTCCAGGTTCTGCCTCTCAAAAACCAGATGAAGCATCCACAGCAGTTTTCTTTTGTTCTGTACTTGGGGATGTCCATTGTCATCGTCCTCTATATCTGCCTGGGGACATTGGGATACATGAAGTTTGGGTCAGACACCCAGGCCAGCATCACTCTCAACTTGCCCAATTGCTGGTATGTCCTGCCCACCTCAGGTGAGATAGGGAGAGACATGGGATCTGTTCCAGTTGTCATAGCAGACAGCACAGCAAATCATGCACTGAGCCATGAAGCTAGCAATGCATTACTGGAAGTGACATGTATGTCTCCTGCTCACACTGCATCAGTCAAAGCAAGTCATATGGCCACACCTCACACCAAGGGGGCAGGGAAGTGCGATTCCACCATGTGCCTGGAAGTATTTGGTGAACAGTACAAATAACTGCTACTCTACCTGATGCAATGACGGTGGGAATTAATTGAATTAATACACAGATAATGCGTAGACAAGTGCTTAGCACATGGTAAGCATTCACGAGTGTTAGCTATTATCGTTGCTATGCATCCCCACAACCTTCATCTTTCCAAGGTGAGTAAGATGATGGTGCATTTATTTCCCACAAAGCCAGAGCTGTAGAATGAAAAAAATGTAACCATCCCCACCCAACTTGCTGTGTTATGGTAGTGACTAGATGACATAATAAATGTGGAATTTCTTTGAAGTTGTGCCTTATTTTATGCAATATATCATCCTAATATGCTATTCTCGTTCTGGGCAATTTGGGCCGCCACTAGCTACCTTGGACAAGGCACTTTCATTCCTGGGACCTCAGCTAGAAAACATGGGCATTGAGCTCCATCAGGACTTCACACCTAGTCATCAGATTTTCCAGGGAAGCCTTAAACAAATATCCCTTTCCAATAAGAAAAGACCAACAACCCAAGGAGAAATGGCCGAAGGGCAAAACAGGCATTTCACAGGCAAAAAAAAAAGGCCAGATGGACAAAGAGATGCTCATGCCTGTAATACCAGCACTTTGGAAGGTGGAGACAGGTGGATCACAGAGGTCAGGAGTTCAAAAGCAGCCTGGCCAACATGGTGATACCCTGTCTCTACTAAAATTAAAAAAATTAGCCAGGCACATGCCTGTAATCCCAGCTACTCGGGAGGCCAAAGCCGGGCATGGTGGCTTGCACCTGTAATCCCAGCTACTCAGGAGGCTGAGGCAGGAGAATTAATTGAACCTGTGAGGCAAAGGTTGCAGTGAGCTGAGATCGCACCATTGCATTCCAGCCTGAGTGACAAGAGCAAGACTCCACCAAAAAAAGAAAGAAAAGAAAGAAAGAGAGAGAGGGAGGGGAGAAAGAAAGAAAGAAAGAGAGAGAGAGAGAGAGAGAGAGAAAGAAAGAGAGAGAGAGAGAGAAAGAAAGAAAGAAAGAAAGAAAGAAAGAAAGAAAGAAAGAAAGAAAGAAAGAAAAAGAAAAAAGGAAAGAAAGAAAATAGAAACGCGAGTTAAAAAATAAATACAAGGGCAAAGACCAACATGCATAGATACACTGTTTAGTCAAGGATGTGGAAAAATAGGTCTTCTTATACTCTAAGACAGCAAATGGGCAATATGTCAACAGCTATTAAAATTTTAAATCACGTAGACTTTTACCCTGCATTTTTACTTCTAAGCATGTATACCATATGTGCATCAATATATGTACAAGGATAGTCTGTGCAGCATTGTTTCCTTGGGAAAAGTCTAATCATGATCTAAATATTCATTAACTGGTGACTGATTTTTAAATTATTGCATATCCATGCAATTGGCATACCAACCAGCTATTAAATAGAAGGTCCAGATCTATGTATAGTGATAGGGAACAATCTTCAAGAAATATTGGGTGAAAAATAAAAAGAGGAATGGAGTAATGCTGGAAGAATGTCTGGAAGAGTGCTGCCATACATGTGTATATGCATACGTATGTGCATGTGTGTGTGCGTGGATGTGCATGGATGTTCCTACATTCTGTATGAGATTGTACAAACACAGATCATTTCTAGAAGGGTCACAAGTAAACTCTAGGTGGTTGCCTGTGGAAAGGGAAACTGGAAGCTAGGAATCAAGGGTAGGAGGGATGCTTTTCACTGTATGACTTTTGTACTATGAATGTTACTCTATGCATATATTGTCTTTTAAAATTTTTAAAGAGCAAAGACCTAGATTCCTGAGCTGCAGGCCTGTTGACTCAGAATCTTCAGCAATATGCACTTTTAATCAGCTTCCCGGATGGCCCCGATGGCTAGTCTGGCCTGAGTCATCCAATATTAGCCAGTTCAATCACTCAAAAGACAAGTACAGATCAAGTATCCCTTATCCAAAATGCTTGGGACAAGAAGTGTTTTGGATTTTGAAGCATTTCAGATTTGGGATTTTTGGATTAGGGATATTCAATCCGTACCAACTTCTAAGCAATAAGTGAGTCCTCAATAGCCCTTCCAGGGAGGCACATCACAGCTCACACCTACCCATCTGTCTGCAGGTTGTACCAGTTGGTCAAGTTGATGTACTCTACTAGCATCTTCTTCACCTATGCCCTCCAGTTCCATGTCCCAGCTGAGATCATCATCCCGTTTGTCATCTCCCAGGTGTCAGAGAGCTGGGCACAATTGGTGGACCTGTCTGTCCGCTCAGCCTTGGTCTGTCTAACCTGTGAGTAGCATAAAAGGGCACTCTTTACCCAAAGCTACGGCAGGAGCCACACTGGCGCCCACCCCACCATCGTTGGACCTGCTACTTGCCTTCTTTGTGATCTAGGGCAAGATACTTCACCTCCCTGGACTTCAATTTTTCCATCCGAAAAAAAAAAGGGGGGCTTAACAGAATTACCACACAGTAAATGTTACAGTCCTCTCTACTGCCTACACATAGAAAATATATGCTGGCTGGTTTGTAGAAGAAGTATCATTCATTCTATCATCCTCCTATATGTCAGGCACTGTGCTGACATTATCTAACACTGATGATAGCCTAACAATGTGTTACAAATAGAGGGAACTTTGGCCCAGATAAATTAAGTAACATCCCTGAGTCAATACACACTAAATGACAAAGCTGGGATCTGAACACAGATTGTGTAGCACCAAAGCACTTGTTTTTCATGGTGCCATATTTTCTCTTGTCATAAATTATGAACACGTTCCCTATCATGAAGTGAGGTTTAATTGTAGGAGAAAATCCCAATGGGGCTGATTTGTCAGAGTCTTGGAGATTTTTTTTTTTTGAGACAGAATCTCGCTCTGTCCCCCAGGGTGGAGTGCAGTGGTGTGATCTCAGCTCACAGTAACCTCTGCCTCTCAGGTTCAAGTGATTCTCCTGCCTCAGCCTCCTGAGGGAGCAGCTGGGATTACAGGCACCTGCCACCATGCTCGGCTAATTTTTGTATTGTAGTAATGACAGGGTTTCACCATGTTGGCCAGATTGGTCTCAAATTCCTGACTTCAAGTGAACTGCCCGCCTCGGCCTTCCAAAGTGCTGGGATTACAGATGTGAGCCACCACACCCAACCAGAGATCATTTTTGGGGTATACTCTTCTCTCCTCCGTTCCTCCCCCTAGCTTCCTTTTGTCATGTTCCTTTCCATTTATCATGAACACTGTTGCAGTATTTGGGAAACATCCTGAACAGGGCTGGGAAATCCTTTCTTTAGAACATGTCTAGATAGAGGATCACAAATGATGACCCATGAGGAATGAGCAAAACAGCAAGGGATGTTTTGCCTGGAGAAGAAAAGGCTTAGGAAATTTCCATATTTGTCCTTAAACACCTGTGGGATTATTGTAAAAGTGAAAGAACAAATTTAGTCTTCAGGGCTCCAGGAGTTGGAATTTAAAGTTGTTAAGGGAATCAAGTCTCTGTACAGGGTCAGGAGAAACTATGCAACTCTTGGAGCTGTCCAGCAGAACACACTATCATCAGATAATAAGCTTTAAAAGACGGGCGTTCTATGAGCAGAAACAGCAAACCTAACTTGGTTTGAGTTGTTAGAGTTCTCAGTCTGTGCCGAGACATTAGGAACTTGTAAATGGTATTATTTGTGATCATTCCTACTAGGAAGGGTGTAAGTTGACAAGAAAGACTGAAGAGCCTCTGAGTATCAGGGAATGCATGACTATAGCTGACCTTATAATGACATGTCCTGCTTTTGATATATGCTGAATGTCCCATTCTTCCTCCTTATTCATCCATCAATTCTATTACCCTTTATTAATTCAACAATCATTTGTTGAGCACCTACTACATGCCTGGCATTGTGCTAGATACAAGGGATGCAATGATGAATAATGAAGAAGATGTAGCTTCTGCCTTCACAGGACTTACAGTTGAGTGGCAAATATATGCAAGGCAATAATTACAGTGCATTTTGATGACTGTTAAGATAGGACATGAAGATGCAACACATGATGATTAAGATCTTAAGTAGAAGACACTCTCTACACATAAGAGGGTCCTATAACTCAGCCTGGCTGGGCCAGGAAGTCCTCTCCAGTGGAGTGACACTTCAGTGAAGACCTAAAGGACAAGTAGGAAATAAATGGGGGAGTGAAGAATGTATGATGGGAAGGGAACAGGCTGTGCACAGACCTTAGACAAGTATTGCCTATGGCCCTTTTGGAGAAGAGGAGAGTGCCAAGAGACAAGGTCAGAGCTTTTTCACGGCCAAGTCCTCAGGGTCACTATGCTGAGGAGTTCAGGCAGTGGGGAGCCATGGGAAGACCCTGAGCAGAGGATTGGCATGACCAGAACAGAATGTAAGGCAATCCTCCAGTCCACTTTGCATTATAGCTTTTCTTGCATATATCTTCTCTGTCCCCGCGTTGTGAGCTTTCCTGGAAGACTGATGCTGAGTTTTCTCTGTAAGCAGCTTATTAAACATCAGACGAAGGAAAGCTGTGGACAGGGACCTCCCATCGGAGGGGTGATGAATTCCTAACCATAAGAGTCTATGAGTCTCTCTCATGCTGTGATTGGATGTGTCAGAGCAATTTCAGAAAGAGGTATTTTTTTTAAGGACCCAGCAAGCTTGTATGGATGCTTTCCAGAACAGGCTGTCTCTTGTTCATAGGAAAATCACGATTGAAATATTTAAAGTAATGGATATCCCAAGTACAATGATTTGATCTTTAATAATTATATGAATATATTGAATTATCACACATACCCCAAAACTATGTACATATATTATACATCAATGTAATAATTGTTTTAAAATAAGAAACTTGCATAAAATTAAGTCATATAAATTATATATTTACTCATTCAAACATTATTGAAATTGGGCTTCTTTGGAAAATTGATGATACTATATGTTTATAGTATCCTAAATATGTATAAGAGATGAAAATTTAGGAGTGTGAAGAGAAGAGAAGAATGGGGTTGGATAGCTTAATGCTGTCTTCGTGTTTGATGATCTGCTTCATTACTAAGATCCTATTAAGAATAGAAAAATAAGTGGTTGATATTTGGAGAGCAACAGAAGCAACTCCTTTTTTAAAAAAATACATATTTTATTGCAGTTTAGGTTCTGGGGTACATGTGAAGAACATGCAGGATTGTTGCATAGGTACATACATGGCAATGTGGTTTGCTGCCTCCATCCCCATCGCCTATATCTGGCATTTCTCCCAATGTTATCCCTCCCCAACTCCCTGCCCCTCACTGTCCCTGCCCTACTTCCCCCTCACAGATCTCAGTGTGTGACGCTCCCCTCCCTGTGTCGATGTGTTCTCATTGTTCAACACCCGCCTATGAGTGAGAACATGCGGTGTTTGATTTTATGTTCTTGTGTCAGTTTGCTGAGAGTGATGGTTTCCAGGTTCATCCATGTCCCTACAAAGGACACGAACTCATCTTTTTTATGGCTGCATAGTATTCCATGGTGTATATGTGCCACATTTTCCCTAGCCAGTCTATCATCGATAGGCATTTGGGTTGGTTCCAAGTCTTTGCTATTGTAAACAGTGCTGCAATGAACATACATGTGCATGTGTCTTTATAATAGAACGATTTATAATCCTTTGGGTATATGCCCTGCAATGGGATTGCTAGGTCAAATGGAATTTCTGTTTCTAGGTCCTTGAGGAATCACCACACTGTCTTCCACAATGGTTGAACTAATTTACACTCCCACCAACAGTGTAAAAGTGTTCCTATTTCTCCACATCCTCTCCAGCATCTGCAACTCCCATTTTTTTATCCATCCTTGCTTCTTGACAAAGGCTATCTTACATAGATAGTACAAACGTTGGTTCTAAGCCTGGACAAGAGTCAAGAATTTATTGAGCACCTACCGTGTACCAAGTTCTTTCTTACACATGAGAGGCAGCAAATTAGAGTGAAAAAGACCTTAGATCAGGCATCCAGTGGATTTTTATCTCCGCTTTGTGCAACCTTGAAAAAGTTCTGTTCCTTCTAGAGCTCTAGATTTCCCCATCTCTACAGTGCGGAGGTTATAACAGATAAGTGGTAGAGGAGCCCTTCCAATAAAGATTATATGTAAAAAATCCAAGAGATAAAATATAAAAGGAGAGCATCTGTATTGGTAGTTAAGATAGGGGTGGGAGTTGCCTGACCTTCCCAAGCCTGCAGTGGGCTCCCTCCCACCTCTCCAAAGAAGTCTCTCAGGCATCTGTGAAATTCTAGGGCTCCAACGCAATGGCTTGTCTCTGAGCTACCTTTTGCAGGCACGTTCAGTAATTCTAAATTTCTCCTTTCGTTGCAGGTGTCTCAGCCATCGTCATCCCCCACCTGGACCTGGTCATCTCCCTGGTAGGCTCCGTGAGCAGCAGCGCCCTGGCCCTTATCATCCCACCCCTCCTGGAGATCATCATCCTTCACTCTGAGGACATGAGCTATGTCACCATTGCCAAGAACATCATGATTAGCATCCTGGGCCTCTTAGGGTGTATATTTGGGACATACCAAGCCCTGTGTGAGTTGACCCAACCCATCAACCATTCCATGGCCAATTCCACAACCATCTATGCATAATTATCTGTTTTTATTCTAATAGCTCTCCCTTCCTTCCATCCCCAATTTGACTTCCATGTGGATGTTATATACATGCATTGAAGCCCAACATCTTAGTGGCTTCTTTATCTTTCCAAGAGACATACAGTATGTGTTGTTTATTACGTGTCAATTATACCTCAATAAAGCTGTTAAAAATAGAGTATGAAATGTGATTCCATTTTTATGTTTTAAAATCAGTTACATGCATACAGTCAAATTGTTTTAGAATATTCAGCATATTGTCATAGCAATGTTCACGAAGTGGGTTGAATTATGAGTAAAATTTTACACTTTTTCTTTTATTTATATATATATATTTTTTTTTTAAAGAGACAGGGTCTCACTATGCTGCCCAGGCTGGTCTCAAGCCCCTGGGCTCAAGTGATCCACCTGCTTCATCCTCTCAAAGTGCTGGGATTACAGGCATGAGCCACCATGCCCAGCCATAATTTTATACGTTTTCTTTTGCTTGCCTGTGTTGTTGCATTTTTTAAAAAAATAATGTATTGATTTTATAACTAATGAAAATTCATTTGAAGGGGAAAGTATTAATGATGACTTGTTTCATTCTAGTAGAAATGCCACCTTTCTTTTTTTTTTTAGAGGAATTTAAAGAGGAAGAAATGCCACCTTTAAAAAGCTTTTTATTGTGAACTATAACACCAATGAAAGTATAAATCTACAATGTAATGAATATTTGTAGAGAATATCAATTTTCAACTTCACCTTCTATTAGATGATCGATATTATGGCTTGAACAACAGGCATTGCAGCTGGAGTTAGCAGCATTCCCCCTCCGTAACATCATTCATTGGTCAGATGCCAAATAACAGCAGCCCAGAGAAGACGTGAGGTAGCTGTGGTATTATGAGGGAGAGGTGGGGAAGAGCATCCTATGATTGGATAGAAAGATATCAGCTAATAATAAAGTCTTTGCTCTTGTGGAATCCATACCATGAATCTGGAGAAGGAAAGGCTTTGAGGAGCATATGGAAAACTTACTATAGAATATGGAGCAATTACATGGAGGTAAGGCAGTAGTTTATGACTTTGGGGGACTCATGCAGCTCACTGACATTTTAATAAAAGCTGTGGCTTCTCCTTCTATAAAATTCATATATACACATACGTTTGGCATGCAATTTCAGAAACAATCACAAACCTCAGGAAGTGAATAGACCCTGGGTTGCAAAAGAACCTCTGGAAAAAAAAGGAATGCAAGGATTTCTGCTTCTCATACATGAAATTATCTGCAGATGACAGATAGCCAACCCTGGAACCAAGGTTTGGATGCAGAATAGGGCAATATACAAAAATCAGATAAGGGAGGTAAGCTATCAGATAAGGAAACTCAGGCTACCACGTAACTGGTATAGAAAACACTTTCTGATGGCAGCCAGCACTGATAGGACCCAAATTGGTCATTCCAATTGTGACAACATAGGCTGAATTCTCTGCTGCCACATGCTTCTTTGGCAAAAACTAGTACTAGTAGTTGGAACACAGAGATCTAGAAGGATATAAAGAATGTGGGAAGGTCCCCCAGGACCTTCAGAATCATTTCCCACTGTACTTCTCTACTGGACAAAGGTGATTTATCTCAACATGAATGAGCTGGACAATGGTTGGGGCATAAAGGGGAATGATATGTAAAATCAATCAGTTTAAGAAGAAGCTGAATTCAGATCTTCAACAAGGCCATTGGAGGCCAGGCCCGGTGGCTCACGCCTGTAACCTGAGCACTTCGAAAGGCTGAGGCAGGCAGATCACCTGAGGTCAGGAGTTTGAGAGCAGCCTGGCCAACATAGTGAGACCCCATCTCTACTAAACATACAAATATAAGCCAGGCATGGTGGCAGGCACCTGTAATCCCAGCTAGTTGGGAGGCTGAGGCAGGAGAATCACTTGAACCCAGGAGGCAGAGGATGCAGTGAGCCGAGATCATGCCACTTCACTCCAGCCTAGGCAAAAGAGTGAGACTTTGTCTCAAAAAGAAAAAAAAAAAAAAGAAAGAAAGAAAGATTAAAAAAAAAACAAGGCCATTGGCCAAAATAGAAATGGGAGAGTTGAGTTGAGATTACCAAGGAACACAAACTGAGATTGCTAAGCACATAAGCCCTGCATGTATGGGGCTGGGGAAGTCACCCACGTGAAAGTGAAGCATTAAGAGTTGGCTACCAAGTGACGTAAGTCAGTGCACAAGAGCAGTGGTTTATAAGCCACAGTGCCCTGACAGGCAGCTGCCTAAGGATCACAAGACTTATTATCTGCCATGTCCAGGCTGTGCCTGACTCAAACCCACAAAGGAGCCCCTTAGGCAATTTCCGGATCTGAGTTCAAAAGGGGAAAGAAGGAGTTGGAGGGCAGAACACCTCCCTGGCATGCCAAGCCCATTTGGAAGTGAAACTGCTTTGGTGATAGACTCTCTCCAGGGGAAATTCTCAGGTGGATACAAACTTAGGAAGCTGGCTTCCTGGTCAGGGAGACGTAGGCGAACCAAACAGCTTCTCCCCACCTCTCCAGCTTCTTCTTGCCCCAGTTACACCTTTTCCTTCCAGCCACACCAGCCAGCCTTTGTCTAGTTCCCCAAATGCACCATGCTTCCCATTGCTGCTGGGCCTCCATCTGTGCTCTTCTCCCCTCTCTTCACCTGCTTAATTCCTCCTCATTTTCCAGATCTCAGCTACCACTTCCTCAGGAAAACCCTTTCTGATCTCAGCCATTAACCCAGATTCTGCATAAATGTTCACCCCCTCCTCCCGTACTGCAGTTACATGACAGCAGGTTTGTGATGGTTAATATGGAGTGTCAACTTGACTGGATACAAAGTATTGATCCTGGGTGTGTCTGCGAGGTTGCTGCCGAAGGAGACTCACATTTGAGTCAGTAGGCTGGAAGTGACAGACCCACCCTCAATCTGGTGGGCACCATCTAATCAGCTGCCAGCGAGGCTAGAATACAAGCAGGCTGAAAAATGTGAAAAGAGACTGGCTATCCAACCCCCATTCTTCTGTTCTCTTCACACTCCTGAATTTTCATCTCTTATACACATTTAGGATAATATAAACATATAGTATCATCAATTTTCCAAGGAAGTCCAGTTTCAATGATGTTTGAATGAATACATATATAATTTATATGACAATTTTATGCAAATTTCTTATTTTAAAACAATTATTACATTGATGTATAATATATGTACATAGTTTTGGAGTACATGTGATAATTCAATATATTCATATAATTATTAAAGATCAAATCATTGTACTTGGGATATCCATTACGTTAAATATTCCAATCATTTGATTTTCCTATGAACAAAATAGAGAAAGCCTGTTCTGGAAAGTATCCATACAAGCTTGCTGGATCTTTAAAAAAATACCTCTTTTGAAATTGCTCTGACACATCCAATCAGAGCATGAGAGAGACTCATAGACTCATGGCTAAGAGTTCATCACCCCTTCGATGGGAGGTCCCTGTCCACAGCTTTCCTTCATCTGATGTTTAATAAGCTGCTTACAGAGAAATCTCAGCATCAGTCTTCCAGGAAAGCTCATAACATAGGGGCAGAGAAGATATATGCAAGAATATTTCTCCTGTGCTGGATGCCTCCTGCCCTCGAACATCGGACTCGTTTTGGAACTGGAACATCTTCAGCTTTGGAATTCAGACTGGCTCTCCTTCCTCTTCAGCTGCAGATGGCTTATTGTGGGATCTTGTGATCAAGTGAGTTAATACTCAATAAACTCCCCTTTATATATACATATATATCAGTTCCATATATAACAGAACCCTGACTAATACAAGGTTCATATCTTTTTTCTCAAAATGAAAACTTCAGCAATACATTTTTTAAACTTTTTATTTTGAAAATCATTAGACTTTCAAAGGGTGGCAAAAATAATAGTTTCCATGTACCTTTCACCCAGCTCTTACTAATGTTAACATCTTACATAACCACAGTACAATTATCCAAAGCCAAATAATTGACATTGGTGTAATCCTATTTCTGGTCCTTCTTCCAATCCAGCATCCAAATTGGGATCTCACAATGCTCTCAGTCATCGTTTTTCTTTATTCTCTTCCAGTCCATGACTGTTCCTCAGTCTTTGCTTATTGTTCACAGCCTTTGCACTTTCAAAATGTTCTGACCAGTTATATTGCAGAGTGTCTTTCAGTTTGGGCTTGTCTGATCTTTTCTCATGATTGCACTGAGATTGCACATTTCTGACAATACCACAGAAGTGACGTTGGGCCCTTCTCAGTGCATCATATTGGAAGGTACATGGCATCAATATGTCTTATTAGTGGTGATATTAATTTGATCACTTGGTTAAGGTGGTTTCTGTCAGGTTTCTTCACTATAGTGACTGTTTTTTCCCTTTGTAATTAGTATCTTGTGAAGGGATCTTAAAACCATGCAAAATCCTGCTTTCCATCATACTTTGGTTCACTCATTCAGCATTCATATGTGTTTCTTGTCTGCAACAACTATTCCTATGGTGTCTGCCTTTTTTTTTTTTTTGGAGATGGAGTCTCACTCTCTGTCACTTAGGCTGGAGTGCAGTGGCACAGTCTCAGCTCACTGCAACCTCCACCTCCCGGATTCAAGACATTCTCCTGCCTCAGCCTCCCACGTAGCTAGGATTACAGGTGCCCGCCACAACACCCAGCTAATTTTTTGTATTTTTAGTAGAGACAGGGTTTTGTCATGTTGGCCAGGCTGGTCTCAAACTCCTGACCTCAGATGGTCCACCCACCTTGGCCTCCTAAAGTGCTGGGATTACAGGCATGAGCTACCTCACCTTGCCTTTTTTTCTATTTCTATCATTCCTTCTACATTTATGATTCCATTGTGTATGGGATTCTATAGTGTATTTTTATTCAATGGATTATAACTTATTATTGTCATTATTTTATTGCTCAAATTGCCCAAGATTTGGCCACTGAGGGGCCTTCAATTTGGTTCCTGTGCCCTTTCAATATGCCCCCATATTCTCGTAACCTACAATATATTTATTTTCCCAACATATACACATAAAATACTTTCTGAATTGCTAATTCCTGCTCCTGTGAAAAACTGGCTAACTAGACTCCGGGATTTGTGTACAGCTCCTTTTCTTGCTCTAGTATCCCATCAAAATGCTGTATTTTTCTTGCCCACCTTCTTCAATGTGGTTGTTTTGTTATTGACTTTAATTATTTGGAGGGATTTGAGAAACATTACTATGGCTCTAAGAGTTACAGTTATGCAAAATATACTCAGATACATTCGGCAGTGTCCCATCCCTACCTCCTTTACACCGTCATGATTTCTTCCTTCTTTCCACTCTACACCCACCTACCATCCAGAGAGATCTCATTACTTTCTGGCCAGTCTTTCCTTACTGTGTATAAACAAGCAGATACATGTACTTTCTTATATCTCCTTCTTTCTTATCTAAAAAGTACCACATTCTACTTTTTGTACTTTACTTTTTGCATTTAATGTATCTTGAAAATAACTCTATACTGATTCATAGAGATCTTCCTCATTTTTTTTTTTTTTTTACAGCTCAATAATGTTCCATCATGTGGGTATGCCGTGGTTTACTCAGCCTTTCTTTTGTATATGAACATGACTTTGCTTCCAATATTTGCAGTCACAATGCTGCAATGAATAATCTTGTGCATGTGCATGTTTGTACTGTTGGAGATGCATCTTCAAGGGAAATTCCCACAAGCGGAAATGGTTCTCACAGGATAAATGCTTCTGCAATTTGTTAAGTACTGAAAAACTCCCCTCCAGAAAAATCATACTAGTTTGCATTCCCACCAACAGTGATGACAGTGCGTTTCCCTATAGCCTTGTCTAACAGAGTGTGTTGTTCTTTCTTTCACCAATCTGAGAGATGATAAATAGCATCTCAGTATTATCTCGATTTACACTCCTCTAATGAGTTAGTTTGAACATTTCATTTTAAAGAGCCATTTTTATATCTTTACATGAGTGTGGCTGTTCATGTCTTTTCCCAGTTTTTCTATCAAGTTTTTGGTTCTTTGTCCTTAAATTTTTAATTCTTCATATAGTAAGAACATTAATTGTTTGTCTGTGATATATGCTGGATAAATTTTTCTCCCAGTCATTTGACTTTATTGTGTTTTCATCAAGTATTTTCTTCGCTCTATGTAGTCAAATGTGTCAATATTTTATTGCCTCTGGATGTTTCCACCACATTTTCTTCTACATTTACATGGCTTTGTTTCCTTACATTTGGATCCTGGATGCACTTGGAGTGCATTCTTGCATACGGTGTGAAGTACAGGCCTAATTTTAACTTTTTCCGGGTGGCTTTCCAGTTGGCTTAACACCATTTATTAAAAAACCTGCTTTGACCTGCAACTGGAGACACCACCTTTAACTCCTCATCCCCCACCCCTAAGAAACCTCAAGGAACATACGCCCCAAGAGCAGAGCAGGCATAAAAACATTAACTGAGTGTGAAATATGGCAAGGTGTCTCTTCGAACAGCCTGCTCAACTTTTTATTCTTCAATTTCAAGTACCCATGCTTCTCTTCTCCTTTTCTTCTCTTTGATTTTACCACATGCCCAGGCATGCCACAGGACCAGCTCACATTCCTTATTTGGGAAAGGACTGGCTCTCTAGTCTGCCACAGATGACCCCTTCCTCCTCTCCCCTCTCTCCCATCCCGCGTCCACCTTATCTAAGAAAGTTTAAATGTTTAGCCGATCAGGTATGGTTTAGATTGTACAGTCCAACCCCAGCCAATGGGGAAAGGACACAGAGGCAGGAGTCACGTTAGGAATAAAAGCTTCTACTGTCCTTTGTTTGGGGTGCTCTCGTGGCAACCAGCCCTATGAGAGGCACCCTTCTGTGCAGAGGTAAATTTGCTTTGCTGAGAAATCTTTTGTCTGAGTGCTCATTTTTCCTTATCTGAGCTTTATTTCTAACACTGAGCTACTGAGATTCATTCAAGAACGTAAACTAAACAGCAACTGCTGAGAACAAGGCTGGAAGAGCCAACCGAGGGAAACGGCTGTGAAGTTACTGCCAGGAGAAGTGTCAGACCCCCAGCACTGGGACGTGGTCAACTCACGGGTTGGTAAAAAGAATTAACTGACAATAGTACAGGTTTGAAAAAGGAAAGGTCTGAGAAAGGAAGAACGCTGCAGCAGAGTGTGGCGGGCGCCTTGGTGAGAGGACTGAGCGTACCATGGTGGATTTTTCCTTAGGGATACTTATGGACCTTAAAGCAGGACGTTAGGGTTGCACAGTGAGTTTCGGCATGGCATTCCAGAGATGTGTAGAAATTTTAGTTACCTATAAGTTTTTTATGGGGGGAAAGAAATCTGGAACCAAACACCCGCTTTAGGTAACAGGAAAGTCTAATTACTTCTAACTTTCCCCAGATAAGGAATTTTGCCTCTGCCTCTGATGGCCTGTTTGATAGTCACCAGGTGGTCTTTGCTCCCTTCTAAATTCCTCAGATAAGATTTTGTCTCTGGGATCTGTTCAATGGTCATCAGGCGATTTTCACTCTTCTCAGTCACGAGGTGATAGAAAGCAAAATAGCAAACAAGGGAGCTGGATGGCGATGAACCAGAGATGACAAACAGCTCCTGCGACAGGAGGAGCCCTGGCATCGCCTTGGCTGACCTGTACCATTCCAACAAACCCTTGCAACCAAAAGAGCCCCATCCCAAACATGCTTTTGAAATCCCAAGATGTGATCAGTGAAATCTGCAGCTAAGGCAAAGGAGAAACTGTCAACAAGTTAAAACGATTTATTGCTATTCCAGGCTTCAAATGAGCCCAGAACTCAGGGCTGGTGTGTGGTTCAGAAGTTGTCAGGGCATAACAGGGTGGTGGACAAATCCAGGCAGTCTGGTGTTGAGGCCACCCTCTCTTCCTTGGACCCCTGCGCCAAAAGCAACTGCTGGTGGGGCCAACTCTTTCCCATGTGCCTCATTCAGCCAGCGGGACTCCAAGACTGGGCAGGCAGCCTTGTGATCCCCACAGCTCACAGCTAAGAGGCTGCCCAGACCTCTCCTAACAGTGGAAGAGCCTTTTCCTTGGGACCAGACACTATGGCTTTGGCCCTGTGGAGGGAGAAGCAGTGCCACAGGAGTTGTCTTAAGAGGACAAGGTGGCCAGGTGCTGTGGCTCACGCCTGTAGTCCCATCATTTTGAGAGGCCAAGGTGGGTAGACCACCAGAGGTCAGGAGTTCAAGACCAGCCTGGCCAACAAGGTGAAACCCTGTCTCTACTAAAAATACAAAAAATTAGCTAGGCATGGTGGCAGGCACCTGTAATCCCAGTTACTTGGGAGGCTGAGGCAAGAGGATTGCTTGAACCCAGGAGGCAGAGGTTTCAGTGAGCCGAGATCGTGCCCCTGCACTCCAGCCTGGGTGACTAAGTAAAATTCTGTCTCAGAAAAATTTAAAAAAAAACAAAAAAGGACAAGGTGTGCACGATATGAGATCAGAGGTTGCAAAGTGGCCACCACGAGCCAGCCTGCCCCACTGATACATCCGTTTGGGACACATCACACTGACAGCGTTTTAAAAAAATAATTAGTTGCCGATCTTTTAAAATGGTAAGATTTCACATACAAATCTGGATTTTTGGCTTCCCTAGGCGCAAACACTGAAACTATCTGGCAATACGGGGCCCACACCATTCTTATGTGGCACCGACTGACCATAGCTAGGTAGCACCTGTCTTCACAGACTGGCTATGCACTCTCCAACCTACTCCAGTCCTTGCCACCCTTAATTATATTTCCAACTGAAGACCAGGCCTCAGCGGCCTTGTATCAGTGCACATGTGCTGTGACTTTCTGTATAAGAAATATTTACACTGTCCTATTATCTTTAATCAAAAAGGAAAAATCGAAATCAAGCATGGAAACAACATGTTTCTCATGGTCCTTGTCACTAAGTCTCTTGCTAGGCCCTGTGGATACCTGAGTTTGTAAACAACACAGCACTCCTAATATCTCCCCCAAGGGGTCCCTCCCCAACACACCCTGCCTCTCCAGGATCCACTGCACCCTAGTATTATCTGGGCAAATCTAAAAAGGAAATCAAAATGAGTCACAGAAGTTAGGGAAGGAATAGACGAAGAGCAACTACTTTCACCCCTTCATTCTAAGAGGGGCTGGAGTAGAACAAAAACGTTAATACTGTCACTTTGCTTTTAACTTAGTGACCAAAAAAAAAAGAGTGAGAGAGAAAGTCATAAAGACTTTCAGATCCTAAACACGCTGGTTCCCATTCCTTGAATGAACGAGGCTCTTTGGAGAGAATGTTAATGGGGATGGGTCACGTGGTCAGCCCAGATGCCCTGGGCTATCAGGAACTGTCCAACTCATCCCCGCTTAGGTCAGGGCTGCTTACCCCAGCCTAAAATGTAAGTGGCACGAAATGATTTTCAGTGAGGGTAGGGGACGCATTGTAGAAAGGGGATTAAAGGGGGGCAGAGAGTAGGAATTTGGTCTTGGCAAACACAAGACAGAGGAAAAGGAACCTTCGTCATACCCCTCCATCTGCCGTAGCAGATATCATGTTACATGCCCTTTAGAGAGGCAGCGATCTTGATGCAGCCCAGATGCTTCTCGCTGCTGCTCAGGACGCTCTGTATGCGGTAGTTCCCGGTGGTAAGCCAGCTGGGCAGCTCCAGGGAAGGCACAGTGAATTCGCTCTTGGGCAGTGAGTAGGTTCCCTGTGGGAGAGCCAGGGGACCGCCAGTCAATGGGAGCCTACTGATGGGCTCTCTCTCCTGAAGCCACTGCTAGGATTGTAGCCATGAACTACTACCCCTCTTTCCATTCTCAAACTGGCCACACAAGATTAGAGACTGCCATAGCGCTGCAGAGCATAGATTATTATAGATAAAGGGCCCTGAAGATCACATCTAAGTTCAAGTCTCCCATTTCACAGACGATAACTGAGGCTCCCAAAAGAGAAGTGATTCCAGATGGGTCACACTGGCTTACAGATCCAGAGACATCCAGACCTGCAAGAGGAGAATGCAAAGACCCTTCTCTCCAAACCCCACCTCTTTAGCCACAGGGGTACCACTCTCTCCTCCCTAAGTACTTACCTCTTTGAAAGGACAGTGGCAAGGAAGCCCATAGGTATGTAGGGGCTCTGGACAGGGCTCCCCAGTAGGAAATAACATATCAAGCACATCACAGAAGTCTTCGAAGGTACAGCTGCCAATCTGGTCTGTGCATGGGATCTTGATCCAGAGGCCAGCCACTTCCTTCTCCAAAAGTAAATCCAACTGGTTAAAAAAAAAAAAAAAGTTGGGAGTTTTGAAAAAGGTTATAAGTATAAATTCCAGGGCAAACGTGCCAGCTCTTCTGTCTCTTCAAAAAAGCAGCAATATATTTTAATCATAGAATTTTTAATGAGCTAGCTAGGTAAACTACTCACATCCCTTTGTATTTGCGCCCTAATCTCTCTGGCTCCTGCAAAGAGATTCTGGCTGCCTTCAGCCAAGAACTATAGAAAAAACTCTTACACCTTCCAAAAGGGTTTCAGCCGATATTCTATAACTTTCTCTAATATATTTCCCATAATATTTTTGTCACCGCCCTGAGTGAATCACCTTGGGACTGGTATAAAATCACAGCCAGGTTACAACTACCTCAAGGAGTAGTGGGCTCCCTGACTCAGCTGGGAAAGCTACAAAGACTCTTGTGCCTGGAGTAGAGCTGGGTGAGAAGATCTAGAATATACTTCACACCTCCATGCTGTCATGACTCTGCTCCTGTTTTGGAGGTCGAAGCTGACCAGGAGGAAGTGGCCAGAATTTCACGGTGGACAGTCCCAGTTGTCCCAGGCATGTGCTGAAGAGTCACCATGTATTAGTTACCTCTAGTGCCACATGAGGTGTCCCTTAGAACCATGTCCATCACCCATCAAACGTATCAAGGGAAAACTCTAAGGGAAGTGCAATAGGAAATTAGCTTTCTCAAATATCTGATTCCTTGTGGGTGAGACAGCCGAAAATCACGTTTTTAGGATCCCTTTCAGCTCTGACATTCCAGCATTTTATTTGGGGCTCTGTTTCTAAGAGATAAACCCTGGGTAGGCACGTCTGTCTTCAGAGCCGGCTGGGCTCAGGCTGGTTCCCAGGCCATGGACTCAAGTCTTCCAGATGCCCAGATGTCAAGATATTAGCTACCTTCCTCCAGGCCCAGAAAGAAAAACGAGGTCAGCACATCCTGTGTTCTGAGTGGACAAATTCAAATTGCTCCTCTCACTGGCCTCATCTGCTGCTAAGACATATATCCATTATCTCCACCACTGGCCACACAGCACCCTCTCAGTCCTCCTCTCTCTCATCAAAACTGCTTCTACCTTGCCACCTAGGAAAAGTCAGAAGGCCTAGGTTAGAATGCTGGTTCTGCACTTCCTAGTATTAGTGTACCCTTGGGGAAGTTACTTAATCTCTCTCAGTGGCCATTCCCTCATGTTCTTGGTTTTTTTTTTTTTTTTTTTTTTGAGATGGAGTCTCACTCTGTCACCCAGGCTGCAGTGTAGTGGTGTGATTTTGGCTCACTGCAAACTCCACCTCCCAGGTTCAAGTGATTCTCCTGTCTTACCCCCCTGAGTAGCTAAGATTACAGGCATGCGCCACCATTCCTGGCTAAGGTTTTTGTATTTTTAGTAGAGATGGGGTTTCACCATGTTGCTCAGGCTGGTCTCGAACTCCTGACTTCAAACCATCCACCTGCCTCAGCCTCCCAGGGTGCTGGGATTATAGGCGTGAACCACTGCACCTGGCCTCACCTCATCTTCAAAAGTGGGATATTTTAGAGTGTCTACCTCTCTCACAGGTCCCATTGAGAGGGAAATACCAGCACTTCGCATAGTGCCTGAAATCAAAAGCTGCCTCCTCTGTGACTTCTGCCCTACCCTTTTCCCCTGCCAATACTCTCTCCTCGTGTCTCCAATACCCTAATGAAAATGTTTGAGCCAGTTACGCCCTAAGCAAGAATACCCAACTGAGGAGGCCAGTAGGGGACCAAGTACTGCCAGCACCCCTCCCACCAGGCTGGAACCTGTAGGGCAGCATCTACAGAAGGGGTAGAGCCTCTCTCATCTCTACTTCTACCCCCAGCACAGGACAAGCACGACACAAGACGTGCACTGAACTGAAGTCAACAGAGGGTTCTAAGGCAGCAGCCATGCCTGCCATTTGGACATTGCAAACTATGGCTCATTTCTTATTCTCAATCTATTTGCTACTATGACTCAGAAAAGGAAGCAGGGTGGAGTAACGAGCCCAGGCACGTATATGACTTTAGGGGCTGGGGAAACCAAGTTATCAGGCCTGAAAGGCTGGAATAAGTGTACATGACAAATACAGTGACAGTTTACCATTCTCGAGGATGGGAAAATCAGAGTCCCACAGGCTGGAACTTGAGGGAGGCTGGGCAGTGGGAGTTATTAACTTTGCCAAATCTCATGGAGCAAGTCAAAAGAGAAAAGGGAGCTCCTGAGCAGGCCCCAGTCTTACCCATGGCCATGGAAACCTGGGACATCTAACTTTTCAAAACGGTAGCTAAAGTCAAATCCATCCAGATCCCAGATTTGACTTTTGATTAAAGAAATTTCACTACAGTGAGGTCAGGGGAAGAGAGGATGGCAGTTGCTTTCTTGTGTTTGCGCAGTCACTCTCCTTTGGGCCTCAGTGTAACAAGGGGTTGAAGCCCTGTGGCCTCAAGAGTGCTCCAGGCTCATCCAGAGCTTAGTTCCGGGCAGCTCTCATAAGCGAGTCTGCTGGGCAAGGGGAGAGGTCTGGAATTGAATCTGCAGCACTCCTCTTCCCTCCCCTGCAAATACACCAAGCACTAAGTCTACCTCCCTGCCAGTAAAAGCTCAGGAACCAAGCCCCAAGATAAACACACCAGCCTTGTCCAGGCTAACAACTAGCTTTGTGACCTCGGGCCAGCTGCAACCTTCCCTGAGAGCCTCTGTCCCTCATCACCTCTTCTCCCTAGCAAGTGGTCAGAAGAGCTTTCATCTAATAGTTGATATGCACATACCCTAAAAAGAGAAAAGAACTGAACTAAATATATATATATATATATATGAGAAATATTGGGGGCCAGGCACAGTGGCTGATGCCTGTAATCCCAGCACTTTGGGAGGCCAAGGTGAGCAGATCACTTGAGGTCAGGAGTTCGAGACCAACCTGGCCAACGTGGCGAAACCTCATCTCTACTAAAAATACAAAAATTAGCTGGACGTGGTGGTGCACACCTGTAATCCCCGCTACTCCGGAAGCTGAGGCAGGAGAATCCCTTGAACCTGGGAGGCGGAGGTTGTAATAAGTCAAGATTGCACCACTATACTCCAGTCTAGACAAGAGAGTGAAACTCCATCTAAAAAAAAAATTGGGGAAAGAGAAGGAGCGGAGGGGATCTGAGACCAATTTTTACTAAGCACAAGTGACAGTCAAGACTGAGGAGATTATTCAGGCCCAAATTCATGACAGGTAATAAAACAATGGAAAAAGAGAGTAGGGGGTGTAGACCATCTTGATGGTCTGTGAAGGAGCCAGGAAAAGCAGGGTGAGGGCAGAAGAGGGGGTTTGTCAGCTTCTTGTTTCCAAGTCAGCTACATAGGCCCTCCCTAGAAACTCCAGTGGTTGCACAGTGATGGCAGGAGAGGGAGCACAGCGGCCAGTCTGCCAGGAGAGCCCAAACTCCAGATTCAGCAGAGGGACCACACAAATAAATGCGTGTGACCCTGGCAGAGAAACAGTCCCGTGTCCATACATAGGAAATAATTCTATCCCTTGGCCCAGATCCAAGGGTACAGGGCTTGATCCCCTACCACTTGAGGAACAGTAAAAGAACATAATGACTCAGGTAGGAAGAGACTTGGTGTGAGGTGCAGGGGAGCTGAAAGCTGCCACATATCCAGGACTTGTGTCTGGATCAACAGGCTGCAGGATAAGACAGATACTAATTGAAACGTTCACAAGATCTAACAAGTACTGAGCATGTCCTGGCTGCCAGGCCCTGTGCATTATTTACTAGCTTAGGTATTGCTCAAGAAAAGCCCATAAGATAGGAGCTGTGATTAAGCCAGGTCTAGGGGTAATGATAGAAACACAGATTGCAAATCAGGACTCTTTTAAATAATTAACATGAAACTGGTACCAGAATAGATCTGAATCAGCAACAGACTGAAGGGCATAGAGGAACATCATATAAAGGTAGCAATTTTAGCTAGAGAGTAAAAGACCATAATAAATGGTTTTGCAATGGATATATGAAAAGTCTTCATTATTTTGTAAGAAAATATAAAAACATCCACCCCTAAAATAGTCAATGGATGGAAACAAACAGGTTATTCCCAAAGTAAATACAAAAGGCAAATAAACGTATGAATAGACATCTGTGCTCACTGGGAATGATGCAAGTTGGTTCAGACATTGGGAGGCACTTGGGTAGTATGTATCAAAAGACCTAAAAAGTGTCTGTCTAGATAATCAGAAAATTATAAAAAGACGTCCTACAAGAATAATTTCTACAAAGGTGGTTATTAGAGCAAAGAAAAAAAAAAAAACCACTGGCTGGGTACAGTGACTCAAGCCTGTAATCTCAGCTCTTCGGAAGGCCAAGGCAGGCAGATTGCCTGAGGTCAGGGGTTCAAGGCCAGCCTGGCCAACACGGTGAAACCCCAATTCCAATACAGACACAAAAATTAGCGGGGCACAGTGGCAGGTGCCACTGCTACTTGGGAGGCTGAGGCATGAGAACTGCTTGAACCCGGGAGGCAGAGGTTTCAGGGAGCCAAGATGGTGCCACTGCACTCCAGCCTAGGCGACAGAGTAAGACCCTATCTCAAAAAAAGCAAAAAAACAAACAAACAAAAAACACCAACCAACCAAACACTACCCTGGAAATAAACTAAATGTTCACCAATAGACTTGTGAAAGATCCACATCTGAATATTTCTGCCATTAAAAATGACTGGATGGGCTGAGTGGGGTGGCTCACACCTATAATCCCAACATTTTGGGAGTCTGAGGCAGGAGGATTGCTTGAGCCCAGGAGTTTGAGACCAGCCTGGGCAACATAGGGACGCTCCATCTCCATAAAAAACAAAAAAATTAGATAAGCAAGGTGACATGTGCCTGTGGTCCCAGCTACTCAGGAGGCTGAGGCGGGAGGATCCTTTAAGCCCAGGACGTCAAGGCTGCAGTAAGCCATGATCATACCACTGCACTCCAGCCTGAGTAACAGAGTGAGACATTGTCTCTAAAATCACAATAAATTAAAATAATAAAATAAAATAATGATTGGGTAAAAAACATGACTATGTAGTACCACCTAATCCTTGGAAAGAGATATGGAACATATAGTACTGCGCAAAAAAAAAGCAAGTATAATAGCATATATCATATAACCCCATGAGTAAAAGTGTGTATGTACTTACAAACACATAAAAATTCTGACGGGATATATAAAGAGCAAACACTGACTATCTCTAGGATTTAGGTTGCTGGAGGACATTTACAATGAGCACTGCCTATTATCATACATACCCATTAAAAATAAGTATGTATGTGAAGCATGTAATTGTATGCGGGAAAGTTGCAAAGAATGTCCTACATGATGTTAAAAGTGCTTATCCCTTATCACTAGGTAGCGAGATTTCAAGTTATTTATTTTATTTATTTGTTTATTTATTTATTTTTGAGACAGAGTTTTGCTCTGTCGCCCAGGCTGGAGTGCAGTGGTGCAATCACGGCTCACTGCAGCCTCTGCCTCTTGGGTTCAAGTGATTCTCCCACCTCAGCCTCCCAAGTAGCTGGGATTACAGGCACCCGCCACCACACCCAGCTAATTTTTGTATTTTTAGTAAAGATGGGATTTTACCATGTTGGCCAGGCTGGTCTTGAACTCCTGACCTCAAATGATCTTCCCACTTCAGTCTCCCAAAGTGCTGGGATTACAGGCGTGAGCCACCGCACCTGGACTATCTTATTTATTTTTTGACCACTTGTGTTTTCTAAAGTGACTATGTATTACTGGCTAATTTGTGTATCGATTTTATAATTAACAACAAAACCAAATTGCCCAGCCAGAGCTGTCAGACAATAATGAGCAGTTGGCCATCAGGCCCAGAGAAGGCCAGAAGGCTCCTGCCCTTACCAGGAAGTTGTTGGCGCTGACATCAGAGATTCCTTTCAATCCAATGATCCTGAGATTCCATGAACCTGTGAATGAGTATCTGAATCTACACGTCCTACACTATTCTGGAAATCCAGGATTCTGACATTCTTCACAGTTCCCCCAGCATACGTGCCCCAGTGCCCCTGCTAGCCAGCCTCTGGCACCTCCCCTTCCCCACCCAACCCCAGGCTCACCTTCAAAGGAGAACTCAGGGGGACACTGGTGCTGCCCACGACACTGAGGGTTACGTTCCCAGGAATGATGATGGGGTCAGGCTCCAGAGTCAGGCTTCTGATCACCGCAGGGTCCTTCCCTTCATCACAGTTATCCCAGGAAAACTTACCCAGCTGGAACGGCCAGGGACAATCAGGCAGCAAGGAAGGAGAAGAAAAAGGTTGACAAAAGAAACTGTCACAGATGATAGGAAAAACCAGCTCCTGGCAGTGTGACCTTGGGTGAGGCACCTCTGTCTTTGAGCCTCATCTATGAGGCTCCACACCTATGAACCTGGGATAACACTTGCCCTACTCATTTTATAGACAGGACTAAACTAAAAGACTCAAAAGACATTATCTCACAAAAGCGTATTGTAAACTATAAGGCAGAATATGACAGACTTGGAACTTCAAAACAGGAGACTGACCTAATTGGCCTTTGGTGGGCACCTTCTCTGATTTCCCACCTCCCTGCTGCCCGCTCCTCTCCAGCCAGCCTTGGGATCCCAGCAGAGGCAATCTCCTGGAAGATTCACCTCTGCAGCCCACACCCAGGACCTTGTTCACGTCACACCCCACGCCCAACCCAGAGCCAGGAACAATGGGAAATACAGAACACAGATAACAGCATCTGAAATCCCACTCTCAAGGGAGCAGGTGATTAACTCAGGAAGGAATAGGACACCCATGAAAAGATCCCCAGTGGATCACTTGCTGATGAATAATCCCCAGTGAATGGACTTCCCCAGTCCTAACCAGTAGCTTCTTCCCATCCCACCTCTCATGCCATGTGCCCAGTTGGGTCACCCACCACCCCTCTGCTGAGCTGCTCCTCCTGTTCTTCCTCCACATCCCCCAGGTCACCTGATTCCGCCACCATTACATCTGCATGTGACTGCATGTGACCGCCACTCCCACTCCAACAGGACCCTGTCTGACGATCTTGAACACCTCCCCCACCATGCAGACTCTCTGCCCACCCACTCTCACCTCTCCCAGCCCCCTGGAGGCCACCTATGAGAGACTGTTGTGCACACCCTCCATCCACACCCTGCCTCAGAGAAAAAACCTGCCAGTCCCACACCCCCAAGCTGACCCCCACCTTCAACACTCTCATCACTGACCGGATCAAGAGGGATCACCTAACCTCAGCTAGGCTGATGGATTCTCTCTGCCCAATTCTGGAATTAAGGCATAAAAGGCAGGGGATATGGGGGCTTTGTGCTGTCACTGGATCCTAAGTTTCAGGTTGAGGCCAGACCATCTAGATCTGTGACCCATGAGCAAGTGGAACTTAATGAAGGGATAAGAATTAAGGGCTCTGTTGATCTGTGGAAAAGGGAACAGATGAAGTCCCACTTCCCTGTCTATAAAAGCAACACGGAGTAGCAGTGCAGGGAATGGCTTTGGAGAGACGTGGGTGAAGGATGACTTTAGCCAAATAGCCCTGGGTGGAAATCATAGGTCTGCCATACTTACTATGTGATTTTTACAGGTCAGTTTCCTCTTGTAAGTCTCAATTTCCACATCTTTTAACTGGAGGCATTTCTACCTTCCTCTCCAGGATGTTGCAAGAGCGAGAGGATGTATGTAAAGTTCATAACCCAATGCCAGACATAACTCGAGAGCCGGCTCACTAAATGGGAGCCATCAGCATCCTAGCCTCCGCTTCCTGCCGGCCACTCCGTAAGATGCCTTGTAGCTCTGTACTAAACTTCCCCTTTACCTGAGCTTTTAGGAATGAGTTCCTACCCCTTGGAATGAAAGCTCGTGTCATGACTAAGAAAGCAGGACAGGGTAGTTGCCAATAAATGTTTCCTTCAACATTCATTCCATAAGTATTTATGGAGCAATGATGACAGACCCTGGGCTAAGCGCTGTGGCAAGAGTGGTAAACAATCAGACATGGCTCCTGCCCTGGCTTGAGGAGCTTACCATCTAATGTAAATACATATCACTCACTATGATTTGTGAGTGCCACAGAGGAAATGTGCAGAAGGTAATGCTGACAGCAATGGAGGACTCAGTTACAAAGGGTGGTGGGGAAGTGATACTTAAGCTGGACTCTTGCAGGACGAGGAGTCAGACATGTAAGTGCAGAAAGAATGTTCCAGGCCAAGGGAACTCTGGCAAAGGCCCCGAGGCACAAAGAAGCTTGGCTGCTCTAGGCACTGGGGGAAGGCCATGGGCTAAATGTCATGGATGAGGGACCCAGATAAGGTTGGAGGGGCGGCAAGGTCACTTAATGTAGGTCCCCACAAGCCATAATCAGGAGGTTGCATTTACTGCTAGTGCAGTGGAACCCCACTGAAGGACAGTACTGCACTGTGATTGGTGAGTGTGAACAGACTGAAAATGGTCAAGGGAAAGAATACCTGGAATTGAGAGGCAGGCTGGAGGACTGCGTAGGAGCAGGACGAGCCGTTTTCTGGGTGGGGATGCTTTCATAGATTTGAAGGCAGCCTGATCCACACCGAGGGTGGATTCCGGGCTGGAGGTGAGGGCAGCGTATCCAGAGTGCCTACTGGAGAAGAACGCCCTCCCCTCTTCTAAGCTCCCCTTTCCCCAGGCCCTGGGGGAGACATAACAAGATGGTTTCCTGGGGGTAATGTCCAGCTAGCTGCCTCTGTGGTGACAAATTCTGCTGTTGAGTCCAGGATCATCAGGGAAGGGAGGTGTAATGGATTAGCAGTCCCTACCAAGACCAGGCTGGGCACCAGATACCTGCCATCCCAGTCTAAGCCAACAAGTGGGAAGGGGCGCACAAAGCAGAGGGGAAAGGCACAGCTCTGGAGGCAGAGATATGGGCACCACATGTATGTATTAAAATCCCAGCTCAGGCAGTCTTGCTAGCTGAGACCACGGGCAAGTCAACCCCCCAGAGGTTCAAAATTTCCAAACCTACTATGTGGACATAATGATATCTTCTCACAGGGCTATTGTGAGGGCATGGTGTTTATATCCAGAAAGCACAGGGCACAACTCAAGCTGTCAAGCTCATGAATAAACAAGGAAAGACTAAGAAGCTGTCGTAGGCCAGAGGAGTGGGGACTACAATGACATGTGTCATGACGACAATGGCTATGCAGTTCCCTGGATTGGATCCTGGTGCAGAAAGGGGACATTAATGGGAAAACTGGTGAAATCCAAATAAAGTCTAGAATTCAGTTAACAGTAATGTACTAATGTTATTTTCTTAGTTTTGAGATATGTACAATGATAATATAAGATCCTAACCAGGGAAACTGAGTCAGGAGTATATGGAAACTCTCTGTTATCTCTGAAACTGTTTTTTTCATGAGATGGAGTCTCACTCTGTCACCTAGGCTGGAGTGCAGCAGCGAGATCTTGGCTCACTGCAACCTCTGCCTCCTGGGTTCAAGTGATTCTCCTGTCTCAGCCTCTCAAGTAGCTGGGACTACAGGTATACGCCACCATACTTGGCTAATTTTTGTAATTTTAGTAGAGACAGGGTTTCACCATGTTGGCCAGGTTGGTCTTGAACTCCTGGCCTCAAGTGATTTGCCTGCCTCAGCCTCCCACAGTGCTGGATTATAGGTGTGGGCCATCATGCCTTGCTGCAACTTTTCTATAAACCTAAAATTATTCCGAAAAAAATTTTTTAGGAAAAAAGCACGTAACTCAGTACATACCACATAGTATGTGTACAACAAATGACAGCCACTATACAGCACTATAGAGTCTATTAAGCACCTACTATATGATTAGCATGGGGCTAGATATCCTCCCCTGTCTAATACTTATTACAGCCTGCAATCACAAGACCAGTTATGCTAGAAGAGGAACAGAAATTCAGGTTTCCTGATGTTCAAACACTCACTGTCACCCCCCAGACTTTATCTGGCCCAGGGACTTAAGGTCAGGGCTCTGAATCACATAAGCCCCGAGAAGATGTAGATGCTGTGTGATTTTGAGTGACCATTATACTGTCTCAGGGCCTCTTCAAAACTGCCAATCTAAGACCTTCTAGTTTGAACTAGATGGCATCCATACCCATAGCATATAGGAGAACGAGTTTGTAGGGTAAGCTAGCAGCCTCTAGCCAGACTCCACCTCATAGCGGCCAGCCCTGGAGCCAAGAGAAACATTCACAGTCAACATTCAGGAGCGAGGTATAAATTCTCCAGTCAAATGAAGTCCGAAGGTCCATGTTTCTTCATTCGACAAGCAAAATTGACTTTCTGCCTTGGGAGCAGAGTTAGGCCAAGCCTGTAGATTTATATGGCTTTGTCTGGTTCTGATTTTAAAACTTTTCCATCAGTGAATGTATTTCCCTTCACTGACAACTCTCTGAGACCAGATGCAGGTTGGCACCATCACATCCATCTTACAGATGAGGAGACCAAGACACAGGGAATCCATGGATTAAGACAGGGGAAGGATCTAAAGCCAAGCCTCCCTGCTTTCAGTACCACCCACTTTCCCCTATACTGCACTGTTCCTCACTCTCAGACAAACATTAGCAAGGTGGTAGAAGGGAGGGGATCTGGGGTGGACCTATCCCTTTGCTACCAGAAATGTCTGATGTCTTGCCCACAGCTGGCAGCCAAGAGGCAATGGAATTGGGTTTTTGTTTTTGGGGTTTTTTTGTGAGACAGGGTCTCACTCTGTCACCCAGGCTGGAATGCAGTGGTGCAATCTCAGCTGCAGCCATGACCTCCCAGGCTCAAGCGATCTCTGCACCTCAGCCCAGCTAATTTTTGTATTTTTTGCAGAGATGGGGTTTTGCCATGTTGCCCAGGCTGGTCCTGAACTCCTGAGCTCAAGCAATCTGCCCACCTCAGCCTCCCAAAGTGTTGGGATTACAGGTGTACACCACCACGCCTGGTCTTGGTTTTTTTCTTTTTAATTGACAAACCATAGTTGTATACATTTATGGAGTACAATATGAAATGTATTCTCTTAGCTGTTTTGAAATGCACACAGTTCTCGACTTACAAAGGTTTGACATACAATGTCAGGAGGCTGAGGTGGGAGGATTGTTGAGCCCAGGAGTTCAAGGCAGCAGTGAGCTACGATTGCCCCACTGTACTCCAGCCTGGGTGGCAGAGTGAGACCCCACCTTCACTCTCAACTTCTGTAAGTTCAACTTGGTTAGACTCTACATATAAGTGAGATGATAAAACAGAACTACCATATGAACCAGTAATGCCACTCCTGCATTTATATCCAAAGGAACTGAAATCAGTATTTCTAAGGGTTACCTGTATTCCCATATTCATTGCAGCATTACTCACAATAGCTAAGACATGGAAATAACCTAGTGTCCCACAACAGACACTTGTTGGATAAAGAAATTATCCGTCAAATTGAATGCTTAAAAGAAAATGTGGTATACACAATAGAATACTATTCAGTCTTTAAAAGGGGGAAAATCTTGTCATTTGCAACAACATAGACTAAATCTGGAAGACATCCAGCTAGTTGAAATAAGCCAGGAACCAGGCTTTTTCAGGTCTAGGGATTACAGAACTTCCCTGGCCCAGGGATCTGCAGCATGGTGTGAATGAGAAGGGCAGGAGGAGGCTTAGAGAGTAGGGGACTGTTGTCTCAGCGGTTCACAACCAAGGGCAGCGGGGTCACAGGCCTGGGCAGTTATCACCAGATTGGCAAACCTGGATCCTCCGGCCTGGAGAAGCTCTCAAACCCTCCCACCTTTCAGGAAGATTCAGGGCATTCGCGTAGAGGAAGAGTTGAGGCAGCAGGCCTCATCATGGAGACATCAGGAGTTGGGGTCGGGGTCCTCAGGAGCAGGGAAACAGGACTGAATCTCTGTGGGCAATGCCTTAGTTTTAAGGCTCTCTGCATTTTCACACCGGCGCTTGGAGAGCAGGCGGGAGAATGCAGACGTGAGATTAATCTCTCCAAAAAGGGCCTGGAGCAGAACAAGTCCTTAGGTGCCACCCTCACTGTACAGACCAGAATCCCATAATTAGTTACTTTGGGAGGCTCTACTGCAAAGAACCAACTCTAGAGAACGGAGTGGCCCCATATCTCACCCAGATCCGCACACCCGTATCTGGGCCAGGAGGGTGCACTCACCTTTTTCGGGTGGGCTTGCACAGTAGCCGCAAGAAACAAGCCCAGGGCGATCAGAAGCGGAGCCTGCATCAGGGATGGCATTGAGAAGGGTGGGTCCGGGCGGAGTTAACTGCAAGGTCTCTGGCGGCAGAGGCGCCTTTAAGCCTTTAAATGCTTTCCTGCATTGGTCACACAAAGCTATGTATTGTTATGCAAAGCTGAGTCCAGACACCGGCAATTTCGCCCCGCCTCGCCCCGCCCCCACCAGAGATTTCGGCTCCGCCCTCTCGCTCTTTTCATTGGAACCTGTCTCTCCAACGTACGAGTCAAGGCCTTCCCTCTGCGGGGCGTGGGCGGAGCTGGAGGAGAAAAGGGGCGGAGCTGAGTCCGACAGAGCTGAGAGCGGCTGGAACCGAATGGAGCTCGGCGCGAGGGTGGTGCGGGATCACGAGGACGGAGCGGAGCTGCACGCGCTGGAGGGGCGGGGCCGTAGCGCGAGGAGGGGCCGAGCGGAGTGCGGGGGCGGGGCGGAGCCGAGCTCCTGGGAGGGGCGGGGCCGGGCGGCGATGGGGCGGAGCTACGGTTTCTGAACTCCTGCCTGGACCGTCACCTCCAGAAGGACCTTTGGGAAACCGCGGATTGTGTGTTTTCATCCACAGGTCCTTCTTGACAAAAATGTCACTCTCTCTGCCATGTTACGCTTCCCCATATTTGTGTGTTTTTATTAATTATAACCTTTATAAAAACTAACAGTAAGTGCTTGAAAGCATGCTAAGGACTCAAGAGGGAATGCTTTTTTTCTTCTTCCCCAATTTTAGCACTGAGAAAACTGATACACAGGGAGGTGAGCTCTGCCAAGGTCACACAGCTAGGAAGGGATAGAGCGAGGCTTCTTTTTAGACACGCCATCAGCCAAGATTTTGTCAGGTTACTACGCGAGTTGGAGATTTGCTTTTAGAAAATAACAGGGCTGTTGTTACCGGTACCGCCAACTTACCGCTAAATTGTGAACTCCACAAGGGGTGGGATCATGACTTTAGGCACTCATTTATACCCAGTGCCTGACACATAATAGACAATCTGTTGAGTACATGAATGCATGTGTAGAATTTAAAACTCACCTGATCATCTTTTTTTAAGTAAACTTCTTATTTTTAAATTAATTTTAGTTTTACGGAAAAGTTGCAAAAATAGTACAAAGTTCTCTTCGTTCCTCTATTGTTGAGTAAGACTCCCCGTGGGCTGCCCAGGGCTCAGGCTGCAGGCAGAGAGCTTGCGCTTGCGCAGCGGGGCCCCTTCAACTGCCA
>PVKP010018489.1:0-44177 GCA_004027715.1 Plecturocebus donacophilus | reverse complement strand
TCCTATCACAGAACCTATTTCTTGCTTTGACTAAACAGAGGAACCCAACACAAGGCCTTCTCTTGGTCTTCCTTAGGCTGTCTGCCTGGCTTGGAAATCTCCAGGTAACTCCCTGTTCCTGGCATCTTACACTGGGACCAAATGTGGGACCCCAGATGGCTTTTGCTTATTTGTTTATTATTTGTTTCAATAGGGTTTTCTGGCCCATCGAGCCATGGCACACAGAGGAAGGGACAGAGGAGGGACACAGGTGGTCCTCAGCAGGGACAGAGAGTTATCCTTCTTTAAGCTGTTTGCTGATTAACTCCCTTCTCTGCTGAAACCAGACAACAAGAAGAACTCAAGAGTCAGCAGGGCTCAGAAGCCCCAATTAACATGTCGTCCAACTGGGTCAGTGGGAGTGACCCTGTGCAGTGGCCCTTTTTTGTTTTTGTTTTATTTTCCCCAGGGACATGTGTGCCCTAGCTCACTAGAGTTCCCCACACCGGGAGGACGGGTTCCAGCCCCCAGCAAGGGAGTTAGACCTCCTGTGAAGCACACGCCTGTCTAGTCAGTCCCTTCATCCCTGGCCTGCTGGCTGGGCTCTGGCCGGTGTTAAGTTGCCCCAAATACACAGTCTCCTGTTTCACATCCTTAGGCAAAGATCCCATGGCCAAGGTGCCCTTTCGGCTCAGCTTTCCCACCAGCTGCTCGCAGACAGATAAGCTTCTAACAGTAGGGAAGGGGGAAGGTACAGAGGTGGGTAGAACGCTGAGCAGACCCCTTTGTCAGCAGGCACAGTGGTCCTTGCAGTTCCCCAGTATCGTGTTGGTTGGGGCAGGCCCTGGGTGGTGACCAGCTGCCTGTTTCCCATATACCGGTTCTTTATCGGCAGGTGGAACATGGCTTGGCTGGGGCACAATCGTACATATGCTCAGGCTTTACCTTAGGGTAGAAATTGGAGGCTGAAAGTTTGTAAGTGTCAGGAGGCAAGGAAACTCTTGTGTTCGATGTGTGAGCTGGAGAATGCAGCGGCTGCCTGAGCCAGGCTCTGTCTTTGCATAGTCTGCCCTGGCTGTGCCAGACTCCCTGTCCAGACCTCTCAGAGATGTTTCATTCCGTGGGCTGGGATGGACTGAGACATAGCACTGCTGTGAGACAGGAGGGAGAAGGAGCCAGTAGACAGAATGTTCTCGTGCCTGGATGCACCAGCCATAGCATAGGCTGGGACCTTCAGAATCGAGATGAAACCTCTCCCCTTTCTTTAGTAATCAGTATCTTTAGTAACAAATGAGATTACTACCTGGATGAACTGGCTTTAATTTACCTTTCTAAAGTGATAAATGAGCTTAAAGTGAAAATGGGAGTGATGAGGAAGTTTGCACAGTTTGCTTCACTGGTCTCACTTCTTTGGGGAATGAACATGAACTCCGAGACCTGAACTCCCACCTCCTCCTCTCTTCCTGTCACTTGCAACCAAAGCAAGTATCTGAAACCTGCTGGCTCTAGGAATTACTACATTATGTGGAGTTAGTGGATATCCCAGACAGTCCCCAAGGAGAGGTTCCCTATCATGGCTTCCAGAGATGACCTTGGATGTAGGTACCAGAGTGACAGAACCCAGAAACTGAGCCTCTTGTGTATAAGTTGATCTTGAGTATCCAGAGACTGTTTTAAAATGTGTACAGAAAGGTAGCAATTAAATGTTTGTCTTGGAATAACCCTGGCCTCTGAATTTTCCCAGAAGCCCTAGCCTAGGGAAGATGATTAAAAATAGATCTGAGTAGCACTTCCTGCTTGGCAGATGGCTGATAGCAAATGCTAGGCTTGCGGCTGACCTTTCCTTTCTGAAATCTGCTCTGTTTCCATGATGCTAATTGAGTCCCTCTCTAGGCCTAATCAAAGACTCCTTAGCTGGTTGCAAAAATAATAATAATAATAATAATAATACAAAAACCATGGCTTGCTGTCCTGGTTGGGCTCAGTTCATGGAGCAACATGAAAGTGCTGGAATTTGCATGGAAACACCCACTCTGTGGTCTAACTGGCTGGTCCTTGTTTAGAAACTAACAAGTTCTGCTTTCAGATTTGCTTCCCGGTGCTGCTAAGGATCCCACACCCTCTCTACTCCCTTCAGTAAGGAAATATTTGTGCATTGAAGAGTGATAAGAATGCCCTGTGTTTCGATGGCACAATAGACAATGCTCACAACACAAAGCAGATGCCTGAGAGAGGCAGGGGCTGTGTGAGATGTGTGTTCTAGGACTGTCTCTTTCCCTGTCCACTGTTGCTTCATACCCCAGGGTTGTAGTGAGAAGTTAAAGGAAATATCGTGCTTATGACAATACCCTGAGGCAGTATCAAACCATGGAACATACAGTATATTGTTATTTTTATTATTATATGTTGCAAACATCTCAGGGCCACCATTGACTTCTCCTTGAGTTGTTATTCTCCGTAGGAAAGAGATGGATTTATAGCTGCACTGCACTGAGGAGTCCTTAGCAACAAAACAGATGTACTTCCAGCTGCTTAATTACGATAGATGGGGGAGGTCGCTCGGGCTTCTGCTGGATTTCAAGGCCTCACAGCCTCTTTGACCTTACTTCGTTCTTCACGAAAGCCCTCTGCTGTGGTCAGCCCTCCTACAGTGCTCTCATCTCCTCCTGTCCCATCCATCTTCTCTGAACTCCTTTAACAGCCACAATTTATTGCCGTTAATTATACTGCTTTAGACTTAATGTATTTTTAGTCCTGTTTTCTAGGTGGCTAGATGGACTAGCTATATATTCTCTGTGGTGCCCAGCAAGGCTCTGGACATGGCTGCTCATTAGATAATTGTAGATTTCTAATCACAGAGATACAATATTTCTTCATTTAGCCCTATCACAACATTCTGAGCCATTCCCTTCTTAGTGGACACTTGGGTTTCCCCCTAATTTTTTACCATCAGAGATTGCTTCAGTGTGACACAAAATTTTTTTTTGCCCTGAAGGTGATTTTCCAGTGCCTGATATTTCACAGTGAGACAGGCACTTGTGTTGGCCAAGAAAGAAGATTGAGCACCCAAATAGTGGAAGGGATTTATGTTTCTATGTCTAGGGATACAAGTCATAAGGAATTATCAGATAAGGTAGGTCATCTGATGAGCAGAAAAGACTTGCTTTTTATGCAGATAAACAGGAAGTTTGAAAACATGAGAGAGGTCTGAGTCAGCGATGTTCGTTTAATATGCGAACCATCTACTCTCTTGAGAATACGGACTCACAGAATGTTCACCCTTGTAAGAGACCTTGCCCAATCCCCTCATTTCACAGATGATGCAATCCTACTTCAGAGTATTGGGGATCTGGCTAAGGACACCATCCTAGTTGAAGGCAGATGATCTAGCCTTGCCTGGCAGGGGTGGAGTGGGTAGTCTGGTTATTCTGACCCAGTTATATTCCATTTCTAGAGGGAATACTGAGAAGCATCAGAGTGTACACTTGCATTTTGGCAAGCACCCTGTGCTCAAATCTTTCTAACAATTATCTGCTCATGTCTCTTTCATAAGACTCTTTGGCTGTGAGTTCTTCAATCTCCAGCATAATTCTTGACAGTCTTGATGTGTTGCCCAAGCTAGAGTGCAATGAAACAGTCTCGACTCACTGCAGCTTCCACCTCCCAGGTTCAAGCGATTCTTCTGCTTCAGCCTCGTGAGTAGCTGGGATTACAGGCACCCACCACCATACCTGGCTAACTTTTGTATTTTTTAGTAGAGATGGGGTTTCGCCATGTTGGCCAGGCTGGTCTCAAACTCCTGATCCACCCGTCTCAGTCTCCCAGAGTGCTGGGATAACAGGCATGAGCCACCGCTCCAGGCCCCCACCATAAATCTTACGGCCATGACCCTTTTAAGTAACATTGTCTCTTCCTTGATACTGTGTCACATAACTCTACTCCTAAATCCAGTCCCAGAGGGTTGGAATACAGAGGTTTAAGGTGGATATATGCTCATGCGCTCACCGGAGGAAAGCTTAATGCTGGACAACCACCACAGCAGGGACAAACACATTCATCAAAGTACTTTGGCTTGTACATGCCATCTGAAGCCCAGTTAATTGTTTCAGTAAGGCCTGGTGTTTTGATTAGCATTAGAAGGAAAGTGTAGGAAGTGTCTAGGGAACACTTTTTAGTATGAAATGAAAAAGAGGCATAGAAAACAATAGTGAACGTGGTCAGACCAGGCCACATAGGAAAAACATGAAGGGACTGGTAGGAAGAAGGTGGGTATTGTTATCCCATTTCACAGAAGAAGAACTTTTGACCTGAAAGTACACGGCAAGAGTACACGTCAGAAAAGTGCCAGAACTGGGAAACGAATCTAGTCAGTTTATCCAACTACGTAACTCTTTCATTCTACCAAGCTACTAAACTGGGAGAAGTTTAGCCCATAGGAAAACCTGATGTGGGAGAGATAAAGAGCTTTGAATCTATAACCTGAAGTGTTAACAATGCCAAGGATCTAAAGATAGAGGATCCAGGAAGCTCTAAGGAGGCAGAGTTCAGCTCACATAAGGAATTTTGATATTGTCAGAATGATTGGCAGTAGAATGGTCTTCCTCAGGAGGTAGTGAGTTCTCTGTCCCTGAAAGTATTCAAGGAGAGGTTTCATAGAGTTGTGGGGGAGAGCCATGCTTCAGGTGTGTGGTTGACCTTTGGGGATAGGGAGGGGGTCTTTCAAATCTCAGTGTCTGTGAGTGCATTTAAAACTGAATAAAATTACGTATGTGTGTTTTCCTTTGAGATCCTCCAACTGTACCCAAACTACAGTCCCACTGCATGAGATTCCAGTAGCCTGTAAAGACTTTTAAAGATTTCTCTTTACAACTCTTGAAGCATTCTTCAGTATTCTTTGCTAGTTCTTTGTTATGTGGTCCAGGTGCCAAAGAAAGAGGGGATTTTAAGGAGTTTCTAAGCTTTTAATTATTTGTTTCCAAGAGATTTTAAATTAGAATCATTCATTCAGTCTTGAGATAAAAAAGCTGTTTTTAGGCTGGGACTCAGAGGGTGTTCCCTCAGTGGTCCTCAGTCAGCCTTAAGCATCGTAGTTCTACACATTTAATATTGTCCATTCACTCAAGAGTAACCAAGCTCTGGTGACGTGATTCACAGTAACACAACTCACAGAAAGTTAATTGGGAAGCCGCAATTCTAATTCATTAATTTACAGTGGAGCAGATAATCCTGAAAGCTTGGACTGTATGTTGTCTTTGTTGATGGTAAACCCACTTGAGTGAGAGAATTAAATTTAGGCCATTGCTAAGTAAATATGGAATCAGAGCAGAGAAATTTGAATAGCCTAAGAGATTTCATAAGTTCTGACAGATTGATCCATCCTCCTTCATCAGAGAGACAGTTTTTCCCAGTAAATACCCTCTAGAAAAATCTTAGGACTTAGAGTCAAAAACTGTAGGTTTAAAGTTCTGACCTTGATTTACAAGCTGTGTGAAACTGGGGAAGTTTCTTTAACAGCTCTGGGCTTCAGTTTCCTCCCCTATCTTTGAGGTTTTATCAGTTCACATGTGAAAGTGCTTTGCATATTCTGACATCCTATATGCATGTCAATTTTAGTCTAATGCTGTTCAGGCTTTCTTCTTTTTAGGAAGTCATTTGGATGACACCTTCGTGACCCCATCTTAATTCTTCCCTAGACTTCAGAGCCCAACTGCCTGGACCTCTCTCATTTATTGATTGTGGGTTTGTTTTTTTTTTGAGACAAAGTCTCGGTCTGTCACCCACGCTGGAGTGCAGTAGTGCGATCTCAGCTCACCACAACCTCTGCCTCCCAGGTTCAAGTGATTATTCTCCTGCCTCTGCCTCCTGAGTAGCTGGGACTATATAGGCACACACCACTACATCTGGCTAATTTTTGTATTTTTAGTAGAGTTGGGGTTTCACCATGTTGGCCAGGCTGGTCTGGAACTCCTGACCTCAGGTGAACCACCCACCTCGGCCCCCCAGAGTGCTGGGATTACAGGCGTGAGCCACCTTGCTGGCCAGATTGTTTGACCTTAGGCATATTTCCTAGCCTCTCTCTGCCTTACTTTTCTCATCTGTAAAGTGGGGAAAATGATTGTATATACCTGATTTTCATTGTTTTTTTTGTTGAGAGGATTAAGTTTCTTTGCTCTGAGTTACTGTTTGAATCCTTCCTGGCACATGGTAGTCATCATGTAAGTGTGAGCCATGACTGTTGTTATTTCGCAATTTCTAACTCATTTTTATGAGCCTCGGTCTCATCTACAAAGTCTTAATATAACGGTAGTGAAATTATTTTCTACATCTACAGTGTAGAAAATAGCTGGGCGTGGTGGTGGACACCTCTAATCCCAGCTTCCTGGGGGGTTGAGGCAGGAGAATCATGTGAACCTGGGAGGTGGAGGTTGCAGTGAGCCAAGATGGCATCACTGCACTCCAGGCTGGGTGACAAGAGCAAGACACTATCTCAAAAAAAAAGAAAATATTTTCAAAGTAATCCCCTCTGTAGCATGTGGCTTCCGTCGTGGAGGGTGGCTTTCTCAGGCCTTTTTGCCTAGATTGGTTGCAAAGGAAATCTTACTTTGGGGGTTGATAGGTTTTGCCCACTGACTTCATAGGCAACCTTTGAGGTATAAGAGCATTTTCATTTTCCAGTGCCCAGTTGGCTTTGGGATCAGGAATGCAGACTGAAACATAAATCAGGAAATTGGTATTTGTTCTTCAGAGGCATATTAATTTGCATTATCCTTTTTAACAATTGTTTTCAAGGGCCCGATGGCTTTGAGAGAAATCTGAGCTTCCATATTTCAGCCCTCTTAAAGGTTCTGGCTTGTATTTGAACTGCAGAGGGCCCCGCTCTTAATGGCTGCCTGCCACTGCATCCTGGAACCACCCTCAGTGTCTGACTCAGAAGCTAGCCTCTCTGAACAGACCTGGTGAGGATGGCATGTCGGCCTCTCTTCTGTAGAGGGTGGGCATCCCCCACTCTCCTCTCCATCCTTCTGGATGAGGCATGCTTCCCATGCCTCACTCCTTCTCTGCGGGATGCTGAGAGCTGGCAGCATCTGTTTTCCCACTGCCTGCGTGTTTACCTTGGCATCTGCTATTCTAACCCCTTGCCACAGACTAGAGAGGTTTATCCTGCTCTGGGTTCAGCAGAGAACAACCACACTGCCCAAGCCCCATTTGAAGCCCTTAGGAGAGTTGGAAGATGTATGGAAGAAGAGCTTATGGGGTCTAAGCTGTAGGGGGATTTGGAAGAGTCTGGGGAGCTCTCGCTGAACAGCTTGGCCCCTCCAGACTAGTTATGCAGCTCCCATTTTAAATCCTGAAAGCCTGTGCTGGCGTGAAGGGAAATGCACATTTATTAAGTGCTTTTTATGAGCCACATTCTGTACTTACTATACACACAATCATTTAATCTTCACCAGGTCCCTCTGGAATAGGGCGTTATTGAATTGGCAATATGTTTCTTCCTTCTGTAGAGAACCCAGAGGCTTGGAAGGATGAAGTGACTGGCCCAAGGTTACACAGCTAGTGAGGGCTGGGTCCAGGGCCTCACAGGCTCCAAAGCCTATATCCTTTCCCCTCAACCTCAGGCGACATCACACCATGAGGGAACAGGTCTGATAGGATCTCTCTCTGTACCATTCCCTAGCCGATCCCTGAAAGTGGCTTAGTTCCCCTAAACACTTCTGTTAACTTGTCCCTGAGACACCTTAAAGGACTCTAAAAGGGCCCAATTCATGTAGGTCAACAGGAAGGTGAATTTGAAAAGTCTGATCATTAAATGGCAGAAACCCCAGAATTCCTCCCTCCCTCCCTCCCTTCCTTACTTTTTTTTTTTTTTTTTTTGAGACAAGGTCTCACTCTGCCACCCAGGCTGGAGTGCAATGGCGCAATCTCAGCTTTCTGCAACCTCCACCTCCCAGATTCAAATGATTCTCATGCCTCAGCCTCCCAAGTAGCTGGGACTACAGGCACACATCACCACGCCCAGCTAATTTTTTTGTATTTTTTGGTAGAGACATAGTTGCACCATGTTGGCCAGGCTGGTCTTGAGCTCCTGACCTCAGGTGATCCACCCACCTCAGCCTCCCACAGTGCTGGGATTACAGGTATAAGTCACCACACCTGGCTGAATCCCCCCCTTTCATCAATAAAACCCCAGCACCAGGGCCCCCTCACCACCTTTTGTTTTTACAGTTCCAGACATCATGAATGTTCCCATGCCCTTGGAATTTTATGACTCCACACAGCAGATATTTCCTCCTTTAGAGCCGGTTGCTTCCCTGCCCCTCCCTCCATCTGTTGAGGGAATATGTGAGTGAAAGGAGACTACCATAGTTCAAAATCATGGAAGGAGGGGCCTTAAGAAAGTCATCCTTCTGCCCCTCGGCTTTTTACCCCCATCTCAAAGGTTCCTACACAGGTATGTGACAGTCTTTATTTTTTATTTATTTTTCTGTATTCTCCTGCGAGCAAGAATGTGACAGTCTTTAAAATCATAAGCACATACAAATGGCTTTGTTCACTAGTCTTTGCTGGTGACCTGTGTCCCCATGTGGAAGACAAATAGAGTCAGGAAGTTCTTCTTTATAATTAACCGAAGCGCCTCTCATTTCTGTTTCCTCTTGTTCTTATTGCAGAGAAGATGGAAGAAATCCCCTTCAGTCTTTCCTCGTAGCTAAATGTTCACAGCTTCTTTAAGTTGCACTCAGGTTCTAATTCTGGAAGTTTCAAACTTTCTTCTTTATCATCATCACCCCTCTCGCTTTCTCCATATGCGTCCTCAAGGCTGAAATTCAGACAGGATCTGGGGCTATTTTGCTTGGGTTCCAACTCTTTGGAATGGAGCCTATGGCTTACTTTGACCCAAAATAGTAATCCTCGCCAGGCCTAACCATGGTTGGAGAAAAGAATGGAAATTCAAGGACTGATCTGACACTTCCCTGCAGAATGGGAGATCTGTTGAGTTGGAGGGATTTAGCCAACACTCCAAGGGCAAAGGTTTTACTAATCCTCCTTTGTATCTCTGCCTAAACACTTCTGATGCCTTCTCACTGAGATACCTAAAAGCACTTTAAAGGAGTTAAAATGTACAGTGGCTTAAAATGTACTGGAGAAATCCATAGAGACAGGCAGTAGATTTATGGTTGCCAGGAGGCTGGGGGCAAGGGAGATGGAAGCTGACTGCTAATGGTGTGTGATTTCTTTTTGGAGTGTGAAAATGTTCTGGAAATAGATAGTGGTGATAGTTGTGTGACCTTATGAATATAAGAACCATTGAATTGTCTACTTTAAAAGGATGATGGTAGTGTGAATTATATCTCAATTTTTAAAAACTCAAGTTTATGTTTCTACCAAGTTTATGTTTTTTGTTTTTTGTTTTCTTTCCGAGTGAACTCACGGCACATCAATAAGTTTTGGCTGTTTTTTTTGACAGGATCACCCAGTCTGGAGTACAGTGTTGTGACCTCGGCTCACTGCAACCTCCACCTTCTGGGTTCAAGTGATTTTCCTGCCTCAACCTCCCAAGTAGATGGGATTGCAGGCATGTGCTACCATGCCTGGCTAATTTTTGTATTTTTGGTGGAGACAGGGTTTTGCCATGTTGGCCAGGCTGGTCTCAAACTCCTGACCTCAAGTGATCCACCTGCCTCAGCCTCCCAAAGTGCTGGGATTACAGGCTTCAGGCACCCCACCCAGCCTAATGAGTTTTTTTAAAAGCTGTATGATAGAAACATTCTAACAGTAACAAAGTATATAGAGCCTTGAAGTTTATGAAGCACTTGATACACAGTATCTACCTTTTTTTTTTTTGAGATGAAGTCTTGCTCACCCAGGCTGGAGTGCAGTGGCATGATCTCAACTCACTGCAACCTTTGCCTCCTGGGTTCAAGCAGTTCTCTTGCCTCATCCTCCCAAGTAGCTGGGATTACAGGCATGCGTCATCATGCCAGGTAGTTTTTGTATTTTTAGTAGAGACGAGGTTTCACCATGTTAGCCAGGCTTGTCTGGAACTCCTGACCTCAAGTGATCTGCCCTCTCAGCCTCCCACAAGTGCTAGGATTACAAGCGTGAGCCACCGTGGCCAGCCCTTACTTATCTCTTATACAAATCTGGTGCGAGTGAGTGCTATTTTATTGTGCCTGTTTTACAGACTAGAAAAGAGAGGTTAATTAGCTTGTTCAAGGTAGTAACATAGCTAGTATATGGCAAAACCAGGACTTGTACCCTGGCAATATGACTTTTTGAAGCTCGTGCAGTTAACACTGTGTATGAGTGGTAAATAGGGGAAGCAAGTGCCAAGCGCTTTAAGAGAGGTGGATTCACTAATAAAAAAAAAAAAAAGAAAGAAAGGCTGGGCGAGGTGGCTCACGCCTGTAATCCTAGCACTTTGGGAGGCCGAAGTGGGTGGATCACCTGAGGTTAGGAGTTCAAGACCAGCCTGGCCATCATGGTGAAACCCCATCTTAATAAAAAAAGAAAAAAAAAGAGAAGTGGGTTGACAGAAAATTGTAACTGGAAAGTGTCATGGGGAGCTTCAGTCCCATCCTTCCATTTTGATGGAGACATAGAATTGCAAATTGGGGAAGCCTTGCCTTTTGGCATAGTAGAGAAAGAGGGAGACCAAAGTCACCAAACAAAGAAGTTTGAAGAACCAAGTAGGTTAGAGTCAACCTTTTCATCTCTCTCCTCCAGGCTCCCGAAAAGGCCAAAGAGGAGAGGTAGGGACTTTTTACTCTGTGCTTCATTTACCCCACTTTACTTACTGTTCTCAGCAACCCTAGGAAATGGGAGTGGTTTCTAGTTACAGATGAAAAAGATGTGTGAAAAAGAGGTTAACTAAGTCTTTCAAGGTCAAGTAGCTAATAAGTTGAAGTTGTAAAACCAGGACTTGGACCTGGATCTTCTGATGCCAAGACAAAATCCTCTTACCCTGTGCAGATATGCAAGAGATCACCTAGTTCCTGGATGTTAGCTGGTGAGTCAGGCGGGCTTCTGCTTCCCCCATCTCACTGTGCACCTCCTGAGGCACATGCTCGGTGGCTAATGCTTGATCTTCCTAGAGAGAGAAGGGGGCTGGATTTTGAGAGGCTCTGCTCCTCTGCTGGACCCTTCATGTGGGGAGAAGTCTGTTCAAGTGAATAGGACTCCAAGGTGAGAACCTGTATCTGTCACCAGGGGGAAGAAACCCACACATTTGATCTGTTGCTGCCTCCCCCCTCAATCCAGAGGATTCATTTTCAGTGGTTCTCCTACTTTTACAAGGAGTTTCTGCCTTCCAGATTTTCAAAGGGGCCAAAAACCCGTGGTTTTGGCTACTAAACAGGAAACTCAAAGCCCTTTCCGTTCCTTTGAGCTGGCTGGAAGGGCTGGGCCTGGAACTATTACTTTACTTAAAGACAAGAAAAGTTGTGTGTGGTTTAAAAAAACAAAACAAAAACCCTTTCCTGGAGGCCTGCACACCAGCCTTGGTTGATACACAACATGGAAAAGAGCTGCCTTGTTGCCTGGCAGTAATGACAGCAAACAAATGTGTCTGACAGTCTGTTTGGCATCTCCTGGTCTGAAATTCTGTTTGCTTTATTCTAATTGCTTCCTTAACTTCCTTTCAGTCTCTCCACCTTCGGTACCACCCTCACTCCAGGGAGTGCCAGGCCGTGCCAGGTTGTGCCAGGCTGGGCTGGGCCCCACAGGATCCAGCCACCCAGCTGGGGCTATTCTTGTCTGTGTCTAATCTGCAAGATGCCTGTTGTTCTCAGTGGTTGTTTTTCTCATCATAAACGTTGACTTGGCAGGGGCCCCAGAATGGGACCCATGATGGAAAAGGCTTCCAGAGCTCTGCCTCAAAGAACACAGCTGGTCCCAAGTGCCAGGCCGAGGAAACAGAGGTTCATAGATACTGCTCCTCAAGGGAACCTGAGTGGGTATGACCACCAGGACAGCCCCGATGGGGCTCAGCACCCTTTGTACATGTGGGCCTCTGCCAGCAGACTCGCTCAAAACAGGCCTGGAGGAAGCCATTGGCCCTTGGAGGTGCCTGGGGGCCCGGCTGGCATTTCTCTGCTCTGCTCCGTGCCCTCCCCCACCCCGACTCTCTCTAGGAATTCTAATTTGTGTGAGGCCAAAGAAAGTGACTTTTAGACCCAGCCTGGAAGCAGGCAGGAACCCCCAGAACGCTGGCCGCCACACTTTTAAAATGATATACCCCTATCAGTAAAATGTTTGAGCATAAACTCCTAATATGTATATACTTATTGATTAATTACATATGTATGCTGCCATGTAATATGCACCTTGTAAGCATACAATTTTTAAGGAACATTTATAAATTTAAATGGATGAAAGAAAATAATTATAAAATTGTTTTAAATTTTATTTAAGGTAAAATTCCTTCTTTAAAAAATTATTGGTTTATCACTTTCTGATGCAGTAATTCAAAAGATGTATTCTAATGAGAGGGTTGGTCTTGAAAACTATTAAGAAAAGTGGGGTTTTTGGGTTTGGTTTGGGTTTTTTCTGTAGACATGCAGTTTCACCGTGTGTTGACCAGACTGGTCTCAAACTGCTGACCTCAAGTGGTCTTCCCGCCTCGGCCTCCCAGAGTGCTGGGATTATAGGCATGAGCCATCACCTAGCACTAAAAAGTGTTTTCATGATATTTCAGAAATATCCTTCACAAATAGAATTTTATTTTATTATTTTTATTTTATTTTATTTTATTTATTTTGAGACAGAATCTCGCTCTGTCGCCCAGGCTGAGTGCAGTGGCATGATCTCGGCTCACCACAACCTCTGCCTCCTAGATTCAAGCAATTCTCCTGTCTCAGTCTCCTGGGTAGCTGGGATTACAGGCGTGCACCACCATGCCTGGCTAATTTTTGTATTTTTAGTAGAGACGAGGTTTCACCATGTTGGTCAGGCTTGTCTCAAACTCCTGACCACGTGATCCATCCACCTCAGCTTCCCAAAGTGCTGGGATTACAGGCGTGAGCCACTGCACCCAGCTACAAATATAATTTAAAACATAATTTAAAAATATGAAAATGAACAAGGATTTAAACCCCTCTGAAACTCTTTGTTTAGAATAGTTTTAAATAGATTAAGGAATTGCTTATAGTTCCTAAGTGTGCAGATATAGGAATAGAGTGCGCAGGCATAGGTTTTAGAGATGGCTTATTATTTTACAAATTTATTGAAATTTAAAAATTTTATTTTTAAATTTACATGCAGTAAAATTTACTCTTCGGTGAATAGTGATGAGTTTTAACATAGATAATGTTAGAACCTTGGAGTCTTATAGTCTACTTTGTTTTACAGTCTTATAAATGTATAATCTAGTAGTGATTATAAGGCTCTTGTTATGTGGCCTAAGAGTACTGTTCTCCTGTTACCAAGATAACAGAACAATTTCATCTCTTATTAACTCTTATGGTTAAACATTCTTAACCTCTGGCAGCCACTGATCTTTTTAGCATGTGTTTCACTTTCATCCATGTTGTTCTGTATATCAATGGTTTGTTCCTCTTTATTACAGAGTAGTATTATATGGATATACCAGACTATTTATCCAGTCACCAATTGAGACATTTAGGTTGTTTCCAGTATGGGGCGATTATGAATTAAGTGATTAAAAACACTCTCACACAGGTTTTTGTGTGAACATAGGCTTTCATTTCACTTGGGTAAATGAAATTGCCAGACTCGTTTCCAAAGTTGCTCTACCATTTTGCAATGTATGCGAGTTCCAGTTGCTACACATTCATGCCAGCACTTGGTTTTGTCACTTAAAGAAAAAAATTTAACCATTCTAATGTATACTGATTCTCATGAAGTTCAGTTTATCAGTTTTTTTCTTTTTTATACTTTGTGTTTCTGATGTATCTAAGAACTCTCTTCCAACACAAAGTCACAAAGATTTTCTTCTAAATGTCATCTGTTTCAAATTAATTTTTGAACAAGCATATCATTTTTTAGCCACAAAAAGAATATAAGGTGAAAACAGTGACAAAAGCCAGTTCTCACTATAGCACAGGTTTCAGGTACTTTACTGTAAGTGAACCCCTTTGTAGTACTCCATCTTATATGCAAAAAATTGCAATGATCCTGCTATTTAAATATCTTGTGTTTTTTTTTTAATAAGATTAGCCATATTCACAGAAACAATGGCATTCAAAATATGCTGAAAGCAAAGGCAGAAGAAGCACACCTTTGTCCCCTCCGTTTCTTCCAGAAACCTATACATACAGGATGCATACTAGCCCAGGGAAGGTCCTAGTGGAAATCCATAGTTTATTTACTTATTTTTAAGGATAAAATATATAAAACGAGGAAGCATTTTTCTCCCTGCCCTGGGGAAAAGGGTTGTCTAGGGGATTGCCTTGCGTGCCTTGTTGGGATACCGCTGCCCTGGTAAGTCTCACAGGGATGCCTGTCTCCCTCCATTTCTAATTGTGTCTGGCAGAGAGTCTAATCCAGGAGTGAGAAATAAGTGAACACATTCTTCAAGGTCTTTCTCTGTCATTAATGGTGAAGCTCTGTTGCTTCGTGTTACTTTCCTGTCTGCTTTCTTCTGGGATTTGTTTCCTAGTAGCCACCTTCTTCTAAGCTCTGAACTTGAAGTTCTCAGCAAATGTTTCTTAGAGGATGACGTTGCAAAACCTGTAACTTAGGACCATGGAATCATAAGAGAACATAATTTTGAAGGTAGAAGGGGACTTGGTGAGCTAGTCCAAATCTCTTAAGATCAAACCAAAAATAAATGAACTGTGATATCCCTCGAATGGAGTACTACTCAGCAACAAAAAGGGAATAAACTTGATATGTTCAACATGAATGCATCCTAAAAGGATTGTGCTGAGTGAAAAAAGTCAGACAAACACCTATACACTGTAAGTGAAAATACATTTCATTTATGTAAAAAAATCTAGACTGGATGCGGTAACTCACATCTGTAATCCCAGCACTTTGGGAGGCTGAGGCAGGCAGATTGAGTGGATCACTTGAGCTCAGGAGTTCAAGACCAGCCTGGGCAACATGGCAAGATCCCATCTCTACAAAAAATCTGAAATTAGCCAGGCGTGGTGGTGTGCACTTGTAGTTCCAGCTGCTCACAAGGTTGAGGCAGAAGGATCACTTGGTCCCAGGAGATCAAGGCTGCAGTGAGCCATGATTGTGCCTCTGTACTCCAGCTTAGGTGACAGATCAAGACCTTGTCTCAAAAAAATTCCAGAAAATAACAAATTATAGTGACAGAAAGCTGTAATTACCTGTGAATCTGTAAGTGGGAAGGGGATGAGGAAGGGAGGATTCAGAAGGATATGAGGAGATGTTTAGGTGTGATGGGTAGTTTAATCTTGATTGTGGTAATGGTTTCACAGGTATATACAGATACCAAAACTCATCCAATAGTACACTTCAAATATATACTGTTTATTATGTCACTTAAAGTTCAGTAAAGTTGTTTATAGAAAACAAAAGAAACTAGAGACAGTTTAGTTTACTCAGAATATTTAATAAATGGCTACTGTGTGCCAGATGCACGTGCTTATGTGTTGGGGAATAACCTCAGCTTCTTCCCTGTGGGACTGTAGTCCTCTGATAGGACTAGAGAGAGACTGAAGACATGGCGCATGCCTTCAGGGAGCTTACAGTCTGCTAAGGGAGTGAGATAAACAGATGATTTCAATCCAGGATGCTAGTGCTAAAACAGAGGAAAACAGGCTGGGTGCGGTGGCTCACGCCTGTAATCCCAGCACTTTGGAAAGCTGAGGTAGGTGGATTGTGTGAGTCCGGAATTTCAAGACCAGCCTGGGCAACATGGCAAAATCCTGTCTCTACAATTATTTTTTTAATGGCTGGTTATGGTGGTCTGCACCTGTGGTCCCAGTTACTCGGTGCCAGTAACTGTGGTCTCAGTAATTGTGGTCCCAGTTACTTGGGAGGCTCAGGAAGGAGGATTACTTGAGCCTAGAAGGTGGAGGCTTTAGTGAGTCATGGTCACACTACTGCACTCCAGCCTGGGTGACAGAGCGAGTCTCTATCCCTGTGGGGGAGGGGCGAGGTGAGAAAAAAAGGAAATGTGGGGAATATGAAGAGTTCAGAACATGGGTGTTATTGGGTGTCTTTTTCTGAGGAGGTTAGGGAAAGCTTCATGAAAGAGGGAAGCTGAACTGAGGCTTGTTGAGTCAGGTGGAAGAGCTTCCCCATCAGAAGGAACTTCATGGGCAAAGTTAGTGTCATGCAACTTCCAAGAATTGTGTGTGGTTTGGCCTGACTAGAGTGAAGGACATGATAGGGAAGTAGCAAGAGAAGAGGCCAGGCCCTGGGGGGGTGTTTGTGCTCCGAGACTGAACAGACAACGGGGCCAGGTCTAGACCTGTGTCACTGGGACATTGTCTTATCCAGACACTCAGCATGGACTTCCAGGGGCCAGGTTTTGAGGCTTTGACACTTACAGCTGCTCAGTTGTAGCTTGGAAGCTGCTATAGTCCCCAGGGATGTTTCAAGACCCCCTAAAAGGAGCATGGTGGCTCACACCTGTAATCTCAGCACTTTGGGAAGCTGAGGTAGGCAGATCACGAGGTCAGGAGTTCGAGACCATCCTGACCAACATAGAGAAACCCCGTCTCTACTAAAAAAATACAAAAATTAGCCAGGCGTTGTGGCACACGCCTGTAATCCCAGCTACTCAGGAGGTGGAGGCAGGAGAATCGCTTGCGGGAGATGGAGGTGCATTGAGCCAAGGTTGTACCATTGCCCTCTGACCTGGGCGACTCCATCTCAAAAAAAAAAAAAAGAGTTTTGTCTTTCACACTGGCTGGCAGCACTGGTCCCTAATGTCCTGCGCATCTGACAAAAATGATTGTTTCGTGTGCTGGATCTGCATACCCTCTGGCCGTCTGGAGGTGCATAGCCACTCGCCTCCTTTGTTTGTTTGTTTGTTTTTAGAGTGGTTTTCAGAGTAAACTAAGACATTAAATTCAGGATACCATTGTCAGACCACATTAAAAATTCAGGCAGCAGTGCAGAACATGGCTGGCTCATGTCAGGCAGACTTCTCAGCGTAACCAGAGAAGGGAAACATGGACAGGGCTGGTGTTAGTGGAAGCAGACGCCAGATTGCATGGCAGGCTCTGGCTCCCGTTTATCCTGTTTCCTGCCGCCCTCCAGCCGGAAGAAAGAAGCTCGTGTGTAAGCTAGAGGTTAAAGTAGGATTTGCTGCTTCACGAGCATTTCTGTGATGTGGAAATCAAGTTTCTTACACCTCAAAAGGAGAGCTCCTATGCTTCCATTTAAGAGGATTGTAAACTGTCATGGCACTTAGGATCTTCTAGAAGGCATGACCAGCGGTAAGTATGGTGCCTTGGGTAGGGCCGGACCAAGAGACCAAAAAGTGCTCATGGTGGTTTCCATGCCTGGGGCAGCCTGGGAAAGCTGCGGCCAGCACAGATGCCTGAAATCAAAGTGGGACCAGGAAAGGCCAATGTGGATTAATGATCTCAGGTGAATTAATTATATCAGGCGATGTCAGGAAGGAAGATGTTTTTAATGACATCGTGGGTTTGGGTTTTTTTTTTTTTTCGTTTTGTCACCTGGGCTAGTGAAAACAGTCCAATGTGGGCTGTATCGAGCTTTGTGGCTGTTTATTCTGCCCTCTTCTCCGCCCCCACGCCATCTGCCAGCGGGACCATTAACTGGCTCGGTACTCCCTTTTGCTGCGTCAGTCCTGGGAGGTCATGCTAGTTGTGATTGGGGTTGGTTTCCCAGACGGGTGGGTGAAATGGATGTCTAACTGTCGATCTATTTTCTTGCATTTCAGTCGTTCCAAGGAAGTCAAGGACGAGCATACCTCTTTAACTCAGTGTGAGTGTCTCTGAATGGTACATTCCTTGTGGGGTGCAGATTTGAGGGATGGGAGAAAGCAATCCTTGATGATAATTAAACAATGGACCCTGCCCTCTCTGCCACAGTAAAACTCTGTGGAGCATTACTCTTCACACTTGGTAGTCAGTTACCTTTGGGGAACATTTTTTGGCAGCAACTCTGGCTAAAAATAATATATTCACCACACTCCCATCAAAGGGCACATCAGAGGACTATAGTCCCAGAGGGAAGAAGCTGAGGAGATTTCGAGAGCCTCAGCATGGGCTCAAGTGAGATCTGAGATGAGTGACTGGGGAGAATAGGGGTGAACAAGACACCAGAATCTGCTGTGGGGCCTAAAGAGGAAGGAAGGCCCACTTAGTGCAGGTGCACAGTTTACAGGGCCTTCAGGCATCCCCAGGCACCAGGTTTACCACCTCTTCCCAGGGAAAGGAAGGTGAAGGCCACATAAGCCTGATAAATGTAAAAATGCAAATCTGGTGCATGTGGCTTGAGCTGGGCGCCCCGTGAAGGAGCAGAGCCTATTCAGCACCCAGGGGTCCCTCCTTCCTGTATCGGGACCAGACTGTGCTGTCATGTTTGACCTCTCCCGCTTCATTCTGTCCTCAGTAAGCTGTGAGGACCAGTGCTCATGGCTGTGGACTTCACCATGTGGCTGTCGGCTTGTCCCCTTAAGTCACAGATTTAAAGTATTTGTTAGAAAAATTAAAATGTTAAGCAAACTCTCAACCATAAAGATTATTTTAGTATCCCTGCTCCGCTGGAACTTGCAGATCTGAATTTCCTTCCAGCTGAGATATTTCCCCACCATGGCCACCTTTTGGGGGTTAGTTTAGATCTGCTCCGCTCAGGGTTGGCTCCCCTTGGGGCAACCTTGCCCAGTTAATTTTTGCTGGAAGCTCAGCTTGAATGACTGATGTGCATGTCACTAACTACCCACTCTCTTTTTGTACCTTGACATAGAGTTAATGTGGGCTGTGGGCCTGCAGAAGAGCGAGTGTTGCTAACAGGACTGCATGCAGTCGCAGACATTTACTGTGAAAACTGCAAAACCACTCTGGGCTGGAAATATGTAAGTATAAAGGAGACAGGTTGGTAGAGGGCTGGGAAGGGAATTGCCAGGAGCCTTATGCTAGAAGAACACTTTCTTATACTTGCTTCCCACGGCCTTGTGGAATTGTCTTAGACCAGGATAGTCACCTGTCCACCACACTCATTCTTCCCTTTTTGTTGATATATTTCCCTCCTCCTATTCATTCCTTCACACTTACCCCTGAGACACATACCCCTTTAGATTTAATAAATAATAGTAATGGCAAATAACATTTCTCGACAGCTTACTATATGGCAGGCATGTATCGGCAGCCTTAGAGGTTAGGTGCTATCTTCACCTATTTTAGGGATAGGGATATTGAGACTTAAGGAGGGTAATAGCATGTACAAGGTAATCTAGCCATTAAATAGCCACATCAGGATAGGAATCCATGTAATAGTCTGTTATTTATTTTTTATTTTTAAATTTTTCATTCTCAAAGGAGGCAGCCATGTAGTATTCTGACACAGAGCCCATGCCCCCCCCCTTTTTAATATTAAACAAATTTATCTTCTGATAAATAGAGACAGTCTCACTATGTTGCTCAGGTTGGCCTCGAACTCCTGAGCTCAAGAACTCTTCCCACCTCAGCTTCCCAAAGTGCTGGGATTATAGGCATGAGCCACCGTGCCTGGCCTAGAACCCATGCTCTTAAGCCACTATACTTTGATGCTCCAATAAATATTCCTGGGACACCCAGGTCCCAGACCCTGAGCAAGGCATTATCAAAAACTGCCTTAATTAACATCCACTGTCAGCTGGAGTCATGGCTGGACCTCTCCCAAACGGACAATTATTCTTTCACTGTTTAACTCAGCAAAAATGTGAAGGTCCCTTTGGGGCCTAGGAAAAATGAGCAGTCCTTTGCCAGACTGAGAGGAAGGAAGGGCCAGAGTTTGCTGCTTCAACACTGGGGACTGATAGTTCTGACATTCATTTGGGTTACCACGTCATCACAGACACTGCCCCTAAAATCCCTCTGGCTAGTGTTAAGAACCTTCTAGGTGGCTAGAGGCAGGTTCAAATTTGGGCTCCACGACTGACTTGTCTGCATGTCCTTGGACAAGCTACTTAGCTTCTCTGCTAAGTTTCCTCATACTCACAGAGTTGGTTTGAGTGTTAAATAGGATAATGCCTGCAGAACGCTTAGGTCATCCCCGTGCATATAGCATAAGTGCAGTGAAATTAACTTAAATTGTCACTGTTGCTATTATTGGCAGATATTTTTCAGCCTGTATATGTACATCCAGGCATTGCAAGATCCTTTCTATGCTTGCCCTCCCTATCATTGTGAGGATAGTGAAAAGTTGGTCTTCCTGTCTCTGGGAAGGCAATTTGGTCCATGTAAAATGTCTCAAATTCCCTATCTTGTCATATGGCTCACGACCTGCTTCTGGCTTCTGAAGGAGTCTGAAGGAGTCGTCAAAACTGCCGCAGAATGATAATGATATGTCAATGTAGGTTCATCCGTTGCAACAAATGTTCCGATCTGGTGTAGGATGTGGATAGTGGAGGAGTCTGCAGGTACGTAGTGGGTATGTGGGAAATCTCTGTACTTTCTGCTCAGTTTTGCTGTGACCCTAATGCTGCTCTAAAAATAACATCTTTTGGAAAAAATATATTTATATACATATAAAACAATGCAAGCAATAGATGCCAGACATAGAATTATGATTCCATTTAAATAGTCTGAAAATGTGCAAATCATTAAAAAAAAAACTGCCCCAGGTGGAGTCGGCAGTGGAGACTGGCAACACTGCCTTTAGATTTCATTTTCCCCACCCCCCTGGAAATGTTCAGGATCACGAACAAAAGTGGGGCCGGGCACAATAGCTCAGGCCTGTAACCCCAGCAGTTTGGGAGGCCAAGGTGAGCAGATCACCTAAGGTCAGGAGTTTGAGACCAGCCTGGCCAACATATAGTGCAACCCTGTCTCTACCAAAAATACAAAAATTAGCCAGATGTGGTGGTGGGCACCTGTAATTCCAGCTACTCAGGAGACTGAGGCAGGAGAATCGCTTGAACCTGGGAGACAGAGGTTGCAGTGAGCTGAGATTGAGCCATTGCACTCCAGCCTGGGCCACAGAGTGAGACTCCGTCTCAAAAAAAAAAAAAAAAAATCTAGACAGTGTGTTGTATGGTGTCAAAATGGGTTAGCCACGGCTTATGGTTGGCTTGGTTGTTCCTGTGGGAGAACTGGACTTGGCCATGTTGCTCCCTCTGTACAGTCACAGGCCCCCTCTGGGTGATCTGGGGCCGGGGACACAGTTCTGATTTTGATTATCCAGAAATGTCCTTCATCACTTCTCGGCGTTTTGGCTAAGATCAAGTACAGAAAAGTTCTGCCCCTGCCCGTTTCCCAGACTCTTGGCTGTCTTACAACACTTGCCCTGAAGATGTGTTGGATTGTAGATACATGGCAAGCCTGAGTCGGTTGGTTTTGCTCTGTGCTTGAGGTTCAGGTAAAGTGATTGATTCTTTCGACAAAGGTTTATCAAAAAGCCTTTGACTAAATACATCCAGTGCCTGCCCTCCAAGCGTTGACAGTCATGATGCCAGCTGAGGAGGAAATCCAACATGAAAACAGATAAAACAGCCTGACAAGTACCGTGATGTGCACAGCACAGTAGGGAAGCACCCAGTACCCAAATACGGATCCATTATCTCCTGTGTGCCGGCCCAGGGCACTTGCCTTTCATTCCCTTGTTTCCTCTGTGGAGCAGGTGTGAGTCTCCCAGTTCTGTAAGTGCTGCTTCAGTGCGGGAAAGCAGGAGAGGCAGGAAAAGTCGGGTGTTTCTGTTGACATCAGGTCTAGTACACTTTCCACTGGAATCCAGTTATGACATTTTCCAAGTGCTTGTATGTCTCAGAACTGCTGATCTATTTTATTTTACTTTATTGTATTTTTTGACACGGGGCCCAGGCTGGAGTGCAGTGGCACAGTCTGGCTCACGGAGGCCTCAACCTCCTGGGCCCAGATGATCCTCCTGCCTTAGCCTCATGAATAGCTGAGTCCAGAGATGCACACCACCACACCCAGCCAATTTTTTTTTTTTTTTGGTAGAGACGAAGTTTCTACCAGGCTGGTCTCAAACTCCTGGCCTCAAACAATCTTCCTGCCTCAGCCTCTCAAAGGGTTGGGATTACAGGTGTGAGCCACCACGCCCGGCCGAATGTTTTTTTCATAATAGGAAACTCATTTTCTTAGTTTTGCTTTCTCCTTCTTCCTCCCCGCCCCCCAAACACGTTACTATTACTATGGAACAACAGATCTTATTCCCAAAACACATTGCTCTGTTGATATACGCATGTGCGCATGTGTGTGCCAAGACAGGGAATAATGAAGTGTCAGGGAAATTGCTGATGTGGTGTGCCTGAGCTCTTGTTCTGAAACTCAAAGCCCCTGAGCTCTAGAACAGAAGACACAGTTGATACAGCTGTGACCCAGAGCCCTCCAAGGGGACGCCTCAGTTCCTTACTAATTCTGGGGGCTCCTGGGGAAAGGCTGATGTCCACTGCTTGTGCATATGGAGCTGAGACACAGATGACCAGTGTTTTTCAAAGAATACACCAAGATGTTCTTACTTGTCTGTCTCTGCAAACAAAAGTGCCCTTTATCCTCTGCCTATGCAGGACTTCTTTCGGTGGGGTTGATTAGCTGAGAAAGCCCACAGGGCTGTGGGTTTAGAAAAGGAATCTGCCAGGTGGTTAGTATGAAGTTCTCCCTCTGTGGCCCTGGCAGTTGGGTGGGGCTTAGGGGCTGCCAGGTTCTCCAGCCTGGAGTTTATACAGCTTCTGTCTCTACATACCTGACATAGAAACAGCAAGAAACCCCGATTGAAAAGGAGACCTGTCTGGCCTCTCAGTATTTTGTTCCTCTCCCTGTCTAAGAGGTACAATTTAAAATTAGAACCAGGCTTTCCTGTGTTCTTAGAAACTAGCAGGAATGACACAGAAACTTTACGGATCTATCCACCGGGCAAACTTCCATTAGCACCAGAAACCAAAGTCCGCTAAGATTTATATATATGTAAATTTATATATGTAAATGTACCAATTCATTCAGCAGTGATGTATTGAAATTCTGTTATGTGCCAGGCAGTCTTCTAGGGCTACAGCAGTGAACTAAACATGAACGTCTCTGTGCTCCATGAAGTTTATATTGTAGTCATGGGAAACAGAGGATACACAAAGTAGAAATGCACATTATATGTGTGTTCAGAAGTGAGAAGTACAGTGGGGAAGACTGAAGCAGGGGGCAGGGGTCAGGGCAGAAGAAGGAACGGGAGTGCTGGAGTGGAAGTTGGGATTTTAAGTAGGGTAGTTGGGGAAGACCTTACAGACAGGGTGACATTGCAAAGACTTAAATGAGCGAAGCTCCTGGAAAATTCTGTTGTAATATTGAGAAAGTCTTGGTGTTGCTTCAGTTCTGTAGCTAAGCGAGGGAGACAGGAAGGCTTGAGGGGCAGGAATCATCTCACGGAGTCTGGGTGAAGCTGGGACCAGACTGCGGTGACCCTGATCCCTGTCATCTGCCCCTGTTGCTCTGCTACAAAAGTTATTTTCTTGACCGAGCACAGTGGCTCACACCTGTAATCCCAGGACTTTGGGAGGCTGAAGTGGGTGGATCACTTGAGCTCAGGAGTTCGAGACCAGCCTGGCCAACGTGGTGAAACCCCATCTCTACTAAAAATACAAAAATTAGCCAGGCACAGTGGCAGGTGCCTGTAGTCCCAGCTACTTGGGAGGCTGAGGCAAGAGACTCTATGTTTAAACCTGGGAAGTGGAGGTTGCAGTGAGCTGAGATTGCGTCATTGCACTCCAGCCTGGGTGACAGAGTGAGACTCCATCTCAAAAAAAAAAAAAAAGTCATTTTCTTGTCTTCAGTCATTCAGTGTCTCTTTTCTTCCTCTGTATTTCCTAGGAACATGCTTTTGAAAGCAGCCAGAAATATAAAGAAGGCAAATACATCATTGAACTAGCACACATGATCAAGGACAATGGCTGGGACTGATTGGACAACATCTACCCAACCCAGTGTTCACGTGAACGCCATTCAACCGAACATTCTTCCCAAGCGTGAGAGAGTGACTGACACTTGGTTCCATCCATTTAGGGGCCTTGCCATCCGGGGCATCCTCCCACCCTGACGCCATCTTTCTGGTGACTGGCCTCTAAATCGCTGTCTCTCTGTCTCTTTGCTTTGTATCTGTTTGTGAGTTGATCCTGGCTTCTCTCTCTGTTCTAGTTTTGGCAGAAAACAAAACAACAAAAGGAACAGATCCTTGACCGCATGGCGGCAGCCCACCTTGGTGAGGGCCCCAGGGCCCATGCGAGAGCTGCCTGATGGCCTCTTGTCAGGAGAGCAGTGGCACAGGGGCGTGAAGAGGAGGGAAAGGGGGAAACTCTAAGGGTCCTGGCGGGGGGAAGGGGTGGAAGGGTGGAGGTAGGAACAAAATCATGCTGCTCCTGGAGACCTAATAACTTAGGCTTGAAATAATTGACTTGTCTAAAAGGACAAAGAGAAAAAAAAAATACCTCATGACTGCATTCTCTCTGACCAGAAGCTTCTGTTCCTGACACCAAATGTGCCAGGCTAGGAAATGAGCACAAGATGTGGCCCTGATTCTAGTTGGCGGGGCAAGGGCCTGGTTCCCCTGGGCTGAGTGGGGGTGTGTCCTGGCAGCAGCGAGTAGGCAATGGCCAGGTGGGTGCGATGACTCTCATGCCTCACTCAGCCTCTGGGCGATCATCATCTTTGCCTCTTTAGCCACCATAGGTAACGTGTGAGGGGACTGAGGCGTGTGGTGCGGGAGGGGACTGGGTAGGGGTAATCCCAGGAAGGGTTTAGGTTTGAACCAATTCAGGCTCTGTGCATCTTTCCTCTTCGGTTTTACAGTGGCTTCCGTGGAGTCGACAGTTTCTTGTTGATGGAGTTTCAGGTGTTTTTCCGCAGTCCTGTTACTGTAGACTATAGGAAGCACGGGCCCAAGGCTCTGAGCTTAGTGATAACCTGCCTGGCAAATTCCTCATGCCCCTAATTGCCCTACTTAGGCTAGAATGTCTTGCATGGAGAGAAATCTGTCAGTGTGGTCCAGCAGCAGGGAGGAGTTCCGAATTCTAATAGCACCCCCTCCCCGCATCCAAACATCCTTCCATTAGGGAAGTGGAGAGAACACATCCCCATAAGGCCCATAAGAGAAAGAGGAGTTTGTTACGTTTAATCAACACTGTGAAGTCTGTTCTGCAGCAATTCAGCCAGTACACAGTATATGACTGAAACTCACTTAACTGAATTTCATTTCTTAGGCCGAAAATATTACTGTTAAGATACGTGTGCGTGTTAGGTAATTCTCAGCATCTCCTTCTCCAAGTAGGCTGACCCTCTCGGAAAATTCACCCTGAAAGTCTTACAAAAGAATGAGTTCATGGGGAGAATCTGTAAGTTGATGAGCTGAGATTAAAGCAGCCAACAGCCCAGGAGCTTTTCAGAATCGCATCTGCAGCAGAACCAGTTTCCATTCGGAGCATGTCCTTGGTGGAAATGCTTTTTTGTGTGTCTCCACGTGCTGATGGTGGAATGGGAGACCCAAGACAGGTGTGGGCTTGCCCTGCCAGGGGCAGATGGCAGGACTGACAGAAAGCAGGGATAGCACCAGTATTCCCGGGAGAGCCCCTGTAAGACAAATGGATTCTTAGAAATCCAGTTTTGCTCCCCAAGGCCCTTTTCCAGATCTTTCCAGTGCTTTCGTAGCCTGGGAGATTAAGTTGTTCTCCCCACTTTACTGCAAGGTAGACTGAGGTTCAGAAGAAGTATTTAATTTCTGCTCCCAGAACAGTTTCTCTGGCTCAGAGGCCCAAGTTCTCGATGAAATCGTTTTTCAACTTTCACATTCCCAAGCTGGCTTCCCGGCACAGAAGCCGTGGATTTCCCCTCCTTTTTTCCTTCCCTTTCTCAAGGAAATAGTCTTTCTTCCTTTATGGATTTTCATTAGACCCTTTGCTCAGGGATTGTCCTGATAGAGCTTTCCATAAGAAGAAAATGGGGGTTAAACATGGGTAAGTGTTTTTGTCTTTCAAACAAAAAATGGAATGTGGTGACAAAAACTGGACGTAGGGTGCCCTCGAATTTCCAAGGGGCAAAGACCAATGTGCCACTGTTCTTCCTTGGGGATGAGGCCTTTGACTGTTGCATAGATCAGAGCAGGTTCCAGTCAGACCTTGGTTCTGTTTTTATTTTTATTTTTTCAATGACTATCCATCGAGCCTCCAGTGGGTGCAAGGCGCCATACTTACTGTGAGAGATCTGAGTGTTGATTTTTCCATAACTACAGGGGAAAATAAAACTCATTAGGCTTTCCCTTTGTGTCAATGAAACCAAAAGTGCTTCTTACAACATTAGCTCCGTTCATGGCTTGTCTATCTAACATTAGCAGCATTGGAGAGGCCACAGCTGAGCTATGGAGATGCTAAACTAACTCATGGCCTCGGTCAGTTCATTCTTTAATTTCCTCACCAAATTATTGACTTAGAGCATAACCAAAGACCTCATTCATTCACAGGTGGGTTGGGGGAATTGGAGTTGGTAAAGCTTGGGTGTGGGGAGTAGAGACAGGGTCAGCAGACGTGAGAAAGGAAAAGGCATGAAGTTCTATACCTCAGCCAGCAGCTGCCTTCGTTTCGAACTGAAGTCCAGCCGGCAGAGTAGCTCCATCTCCCCTGTGCCACCCTAGGTCATATGACCTTGGCTACCCTGGAGTAGACCCAGACCCCGACCCCTCGGGACCCGGGACATTAGTCTCAGGCTGCCGATGGGTTGATTTGACATTGATCAAATACAGCCAAACTCGATACCCACAGATTGTCAGCTGGACCTGACTGAATTTTTCCTGAGTTCACGAGGATAGGCTAGAGTGCATTTTTACTGGTGGATCAGTGTGTGCAAAAGAGGTGACCCCTTTATAAAGAGATTTTCAAATGGATATATATAAAAGAAACAGTTGCTTGTAAAATATACTTTTGTAAATAATATTTAATTTTTTAAATAATATATTTGGTGCTGTTTTCTCAGATCCCCTGAGAGCACTTTTTATTTTCATTTTAAATTCTATGATTTTTTTTGCATTTCTTGAAGTATATTTTAAGGGAAACAGTGATCACCAATACACGTTTGGGGTTTTTTTTTAAGGTCACTATCACTTTCATCTGGATCAAGGCTTTAAAGCAATGCCTCTCTGCATTTTTTCCTCAGTGGAACAGACTCTGCAGTACATTAACCAGGTTGAGAACTGAAATATTTTCTTGCACCAGTATTGGCTAGAAAAGAAAATAAATGAAACCAAGTTAATTTAGTAGTAACAACTTACAGTGATTCTTCCTGTTGGAAGAATTTTCAACAAATCGGAATCATGTTTTTAATTGTGTGTGTGTGTGTGTGCGCGCGTGTGTGTGTAAAAAGCACTTTCGATTGTGCCTCCTGTTTTCTTCCTGAGTGGGGACACTATAACTACAGTTTACACCTCGGGCGCATAAAATTTTCCTTCTCTTTCTCTCTGGTTGTTTCTGTTTCCAAGTGGACCAACAGCAGAACCCACGAGGACTTTTTGTTTTCCTGAGCATGGAGCTGTTGCGGGTTTGCTCCTTTTTCTTGCTTTGTGTGCTCAGCTTTTACAGACTGGAAAGGAAATCTGTTGCTTGTGAAAATGGAGCGGAGTCAAATCTGTGCTTCTGAGACGAGAGTGTATTAATCACATATCGCCGGGCTCCAGCTGTTTTAGAAGCCACATCATGTTAAACATTAACTGGTTTGGGTTAAAAGAACATTAATAAAATAATACACATATCTTAGTGGTAAACAGCTTTTTTTTTTTTAAGGTCAGATTGCCTCAGGTTCAGTAAGAGGCCGAGAAATCAAATCTTGAACACAATCAACTTACATATTTTAAAGGAATCTGCCTCAAATGAGAAAACATGCTAGTTGTCTAGATAGAGGAAAGAGATATTTAATTTTTTAAAATAAAATAGTTATGAAATCTACTGGCAGTAAAAGGTAAAGCCAAGAAGAAACTATGAAAGCTATTCTCATGTTACCAAATTCTATCTGCCCATATGTTTTCATATAACATTTCGGTGAAAGTGGGAGTTGGTTCCCTTTTCCCAACCTGCAGAGACTATCTTTCAATACAGAATCTGTCTATTTATGCTTGTGTTTACAAACTGTATTCGTTGGGTTTCAGTTTTCGTTTTCTTTGGTGGCATTTTTCAGGTCACTTTGCTTCTATAACAAAGGTAATTGTTTTCAAATACTTTGTCTTCACCTTTTCCTGTATTTGTACATAGTGATTCAGTGTTAGAGAAAAGTGCATTGTTTTCGTCATATTTCCAATCTGTGTTGGTGCTCATTTGAGAAAATAAAAGTTTTCAAATATTAACTCTTTGAAGAGCTAATCTGTCTTCCTTGACCAGTGTGTTTAATCTTGACCTTTCACATTTAAAGTACTTAAAGGCCTGCAGCTATCTAAGTCCAGTCACAGATCTGTTGACTAACCCCTAAAGGGTTGTTTTTCCCAAGGACAGTCAGCCAACTAATGAATAAACAGCAGGTCTCCTAATAAATAAGCTGCTTTTGTTTGCCAAGTACTCTTCCTCCAGTCTGATTCATATGTACACATGGTCTTGTATATCTAGTCATTGTAAGTAAATTTTGTTAGCTGCTGCCTCCATTTAACGTAAGCTAAACAATTTTGTCTTAGCATCATCATCATTTTATTTCATTTCATTTTACTTTATTTTTTAATGGTCAGACACTGTGGCTCATAATCCCAGCACTTTAGCAGGCCAAGGCAGGAGGATGGCTTGAGTCCAGGAGTTCAAGACCAGCCTGGGCAACAGAGTGAGACCCCATCTGTATAAAAAGTAAAATCAGCCAGGCATGGTGGCACACATCTGCTGTCCAGCTATTTGGGAGGCTGAGGTGGGAGGATCACTTGAGCCCAGAAAGTTGAGGCTGCAGTGAGTCTTGATCATGCCACTAGACTCCAGCCTGGGCGACAGTGAGACCCTGTCTTTAAAAAAAAAAAAACAAACAAAAAAAAACCTGTTCTATAAAAAAAGATACCTTTCTCCTTCCCAGATGTTTTTACCTACCCATTCTGGGCCCAGCTACAGTTGACTTTTATTTGTCCTTCAGTCAGTATATTATCTTCTTCCTGTGACCTGTTTTGCTTCAGTGGATGTGCCTGTTACCATTTCATTCTTGTTTGCCTTTTGCACAGAACAAAGAGAGAAAAAAGAATGTGCATGAGACAACCAATCTCAAGCCAGCTTTGGGTCCTCATTCTTTGAAGCTCTTATTTCTCTGCTGGGAGAAAGGGAGGGGAGAAAACACTATCCCCATTTTGTAGATCGTGAAATTGAGGTTTTGCAAGGTCTCATTACTAAACGATGTTCCAAATTTTAGCCTTGTTATATCTTTTGTTTTTTCTTCAAGACAGCGTCCGGCTCTGTCACCCAGGGTGGAGTGCAGTGGTGCAATCTCTGCTCACTGCAGCCTCAACCTCCCAGGCTCAGGTGACCTTCCCACCCGAGCCTCCCAAGTAGCTGGGACCACAGGCGTACACCACCACATCCAGCTAATGTTTGTAGAAATGGGGTTTTGGCATGTTGCCATGTTAATTCTGCTGTTGCTTCACAGGACACTTTCCCAGTCTGCCCACCTTGACTGCTTAATAAGAGCTCAGGGAATGCAAAATAGAAAATTAACATGAGGCCAGGTGCGGTGGCTCACACCTGTAATCCTAGCACTTTGGGAGGCCGAGGTGAGTGGATCACCTGAGGTCAGGAGTTCAAGACCAGCCTGGCCATCATGGTGAAACCCCATCTCTACTAAAAATACAAAAAATTAGCTGGGTGTGGTGGTGTGAGTGCCTGTAATCCCAGCTATTCGGGAGGCTGAGGCAGGAGAATCTCTTGAACCCAGGATACAGAGGTTGCAGTGAGCTGCAGTTGCGCCACTGCACTCCAGCCTGGACAACAGAGCAAGACTGTCTCAAAAAAAAAAAAAAGAAAAAAGAAAGGAAGATGATTGTTATCACACATGGCACAAGTCTATTTTGAATTGAGAGTGGGATGGAGAATATACTTGCTCTTTATGCATATTATTTGTTTAGTTCTCACAATCCCCCCATTTTACAGAAGAAGAAACTGAGGTTCAAGAAATAGAAATAGCATGTCTGTGAAAGATCGAAGATTTTTTATTTTTATCACCTGGGTGCAGGTGGGCCTAGGCCAAAAAGGGTGTCAGCCAGAGCGAGGATTTTAACTCTTGTTCTGATTCTGTGAAGCCCACACCCTATCTGTGGCCCCAGCTTGCCGTGAAAATCTACCAGAAGGAAACTTCCTGGCAGATCTGAGCACACACCCAAAATGTCATGGCTATTTTGTTCTCTCATGTTTTATTCTTTTTTTTTTTTTTTTTCATAAAATGGAAATCCTGGCCTTTCAAGCATTGGAAACACAGAGCTTAGAACTGAGGGATGTATACCTTTATTTTACAGCAGTTCAGCCCTATTGATTGTGGCACTATGCTTTTATATTTTTCTTTTCTTTATTTTTTTGGAGGCAGTGTCTCTCACTCTGGTTACCCAGGCAGGAGTACAGTGGCATGATCAAGGCTCACTGCAGCCTCCACCTCCCGGGCTCATGTGATCCTCTTATCTCAGCCTCCCAGGTACCTGGGACTACTGGCTTGTGCCACCTCTCCTGGCTAATTTTTGTATTTTTAGTAGAGATGGTTTCACCACATTGGCCAGGCTGGTCTCGAACTCCTGGCCTCAAGTGATCCACCCGCCTCTGCTTCCTAAAGTGCTGGGATTACAGGCATGCTACCACCATGCCCAGCCTTATATTTATTTTGAGGGGAAAAAAATGTTGCTTTCGCTTGCTCAGAATGATTGTAAAAGATAAAAAACATCCAAACCCTTGCCCATGGGAAAGTGACTATGGTTTTCTAACATATGACAACATCTCTATGGAGCCATTCAGAGGTAATTCTCCAGAGCAGCTTGGAAGAAGCCAAGGATAGAACGTTCATGTTGCATGTAAGGTACCTGTAATTCCCAATGATAAGGAATTATTTTAATGAGAGACAATAGCTAGAAAAGCTAAAGTTTTTGAGCTATTAGCAAATTATTTGAAAACTATGAGAGAACTATCGAGTTATATTTATTTTCTTTCTCTCTTTCCTTCATTCCTCCTCCCCACCCCACCCCCCAACCGCCAGCCCCCAGCCTCTCTGTCTGTTTCTTTCTTTGAGACAGAGTTTCACTCTTGTTGCCCAGGCTGGAGTGCAGTGGCAAGATCTCAGCTCACTGCAACCTCTGCCTCCCAGATTCAAGCAATTCTCCTGCCTCGACCTTCTGAGTAGCTGGGATTACAGGCATGTGCCACCACGCCCGCCTGGCTAATTTTTTTATATTTTTAGTAGAGACGGGTTTTCTCTGTGTTGGTCAGGCTGGTCTTGAACTCCTGACCTCAGGTGATCTACCCGCCTTGGCCTCCCAAAGTGCTGGGATTACAGGCGTGAGCCACCATGCCCAGTGAGTTATATTTATTTTCAATTAAAGTAATGATTTATCCTGAGCTCAAGAGCTCAGAAAGCAACAGAGTCATGTGGAAAGAGCCTTGGCTTTGGAGTTGGATAGATGGAGATTGAGTCCTGGTTGCATGTTTACACACTCACCACTTGGAGAAAGTCACTGCAATTATGAGGTCTCGTTTCCATCATCTGTAAATAGGGAATACCAGCAACCACATAAATTATTGTGAGGTCAAATATAATGAAAACCATAAAGTGCCCAGCACAGATGGGTCTTGGTAAGTGTCACTTGTCTTTTTACTGATTAGTTGGAACTCACTAGGATGAACACTGTAAGCCCATAGGATATTTAGGATTCAACTCTCATCCCTCTAAGCCCACCTCTACACAGGGGACCGACACCCAGAGAAGTTAGGTAATCATGGTTACTGGGCCTAATAAGCAGCAACCCTGGGACTTGAAACCAGGCCAGCTAGGCAACGAAGCTAGTGGTCCTTGCACCATACTACTTGCTTTTTCTTCTAGAGGAGAGTGTGTACGTTTATGGAAAGAAGGAAGGTAGGGGAACATCAGCTAGAAAAATCATCCTTGAATTTTCTGCTAACCCTCTCTGGTGCTCTTCAGTACAGCAAAATGCATTCATTATCGCTGCACTCTGCTCTGGTGTGCAGGCAAAGTGCTGGAGAGGAGGGGGCCCAGTGCTGTCAAATCCGCTCGCCTCCCCAGCTTCCCCTGGACACCTCTGCCTCAAATTCTGAGCCACTTCGCCAGAGCAAGGCCACGCGAGCAAAGCAACCAAGCAGTTGAATCAGGGATGTTTTATTTATGGCTTTAATAATGAAGCCTCTTGGGGAAATTTTAGTTTCCCATTCCCAGAAGCGAAAATGCTTCCATAGAATGTTCTTAAAATGTATTACTGTTTATGTTTTTTCCTACCACGCTCTTTGCACCACCTTAATAGAGTTTAAAACATCCCTTCCCAAAGTAGACAGAATGATCTGTGCTATCATTCGTTTGGCTAGTTCTGGACCAAGCCAGCACACTGTTGAAAATTGAAAATACAGGTTGCTGCTGCTGCTGATGATGACCTAATCCTATGTTGAGCCTGTTGTGGTTGTTATTAAAACCGCTGCTAATTCAACAGGACCTTGTTCTGGCACTGCCCACTTCTCAGTCACTTATTTCCAGGGTGGCTGGAAGAACTGCACCCATATCTCCTGGAGGCACTCAGGCTTGAAGCTGTTTCCATGGCGACGAGACATACCCAAGGTTCAGATTTCATTTCGTTTTAGATCTCAATGATATTATAAAAGAAATAGTTTACTGGCGAGAACTCTCAGCCATCTGAGAGAGGAGGCTGGAGGGAAAAGAGAGCCACTGACCTCCTGGAGCCCTGGCTGTAGGAGGGACCTCTTTGGGAGTTTGTGCTTAAAGGGAGAGTGGGTAGTCATCCTGCAAAGAAAAGATCCGCATTCTCCCAGAAGTAACCGGCGTGGACTTGCTGAGTCCAGGGCATCAGACATTTCCTCTTGCCTTTGGTAAACCCAAGCTTAGCCTGAGGGAGGCTTGTCTGAAAAAGCAAGCAGTGGGACAAGGCAGGCAGAACTCAACATGAGAATGCCTGTATTATTTGTTTAATTTTTTTTGGAGACCGAGTCTCACTCTGTCATCCAGGTTGGAGTGCAGTGGCATGATCTCAGCTCACTGCAACCTCTGCCTCTCAGGTTCAAGCAATTCTCCTGCCTCAGCCTCCTGAGTAGCTGGGATTATAGATGTGCACCACCACGCCCAGCCAATTTTTGTATTTTTAGTAGAGATGGAGTTTCACCATGTTGTCCAGGCTGGTCTCGAACTCCTGACATCAGGTGATCCACTCCACCTCGGCCTCCCAAAGTGCTGTGATTACTGGTGTGAGCCACTGTGCCCAACCAAGAATGCCTACAAAAGTTTTTTTCTGCCAGTGGGCACAAGATGCACAGGCATGTGATTTAAAATTCGGGCCTTGGGCCAGGCATGGTGGCTCACTCCTATAATCCCAACACTTTGGTAGGCCAAGGCGGGCAGATCATGAGGTCAAGGGATTGAGACCATCTTGGCCAACATGGTGAAACCTGTCTCTACTAAAAATACAAAAATTAGCTGGGAATGGTGGCACATGCCTGTAGTCCCAGCTATTCGGGAGGCTGAGGCAGAAGAATCGCTTGAACCCGGGAGGCGGAGGTTGCAGTGAGCTGAGATCGCGCCACTGTACTCCAGCCTGGGGACAGAGCACTCTCTGTCTCAAAAAAACAAAACAAAACAAAAAACTCAGGTGCCCAAGTCAGACCTCCTGGTTCTGTTGCTAATTAGATGGGTTACCTTGGATAGGTAAGTTACCTTCCTTTTGTTTTTTTTTTTTTAAATTAAGAGATAGGGTTTCAGTCTGTCACCCAGGCTACTGGAGTGCAGTGGTGCCATCATAGCTCATTGTAGCCTCAGTCTCCTGGGCTCCAGCAATCCATCTCAGCCTCCCAAGTAGACAGGTGTGCACCACCACACCCAGCTAATTTTTTGCATTTTTATTTTTGTAGAGATGGAGTCTATGTTGCCCAGGCCTCAAATGATCCTCCCACATTGGTCTCCCAAAGTACTGGGGTTAAAGGCATGAGCCACCACATCTGGCCAGATCAGTTACCTTCTGATATTCAGTTGCCCCATCTATAAAAAAGGGTTACAGGCCGGGCACAGTGGCTCATGCCTGTAATCCCAGCACTTTGGGAGGCCAAGGTGTGTGGATCACTTGAGCCCAGGAGTTTGAGACCACCTTGAGCAACATAGTGAGACCCTGTCTCTACAAAAAAATAAAAAAATTAGACGGGCATGGCGGTGTGCACCTGTACTTCCAGCTACCTGGAGGGCTGAGGTGGGAGAACTGCTTGAGCCTGGCAGGTTACGGCTGCAGCAAGCTATGATTGTGCCACTGCACTCCAGCTTGGGCAAGAGAACAAGACTTTAGCTCAAAAAACAAAAAGTTCCTGTGAGGACTAAGTGAGATCATGGACATAAAGAAAGCCTGGCATTGCAGAGTTGAAGAAATGGTCATGATTATTGCTTCAGTAGTGCGAGGGCAAGGCATGGATTTCTGTTATTCGAAGTAGAAAATGCATGTGAAGTCCGGGCGCAGTGGCTCACACATATAGATAGCCCCAGCACTTTGGGAAGTTAAGACGGGTGGATCACCTGAGGTCAGGAGTTCAAGACCATCCTGGCCAACATGGTGAAACCCTGTCTACTAAAAATACAAAAATTATCTGGGAGTGGTGGTGCATGCCTGTAATCCCAGCTATTTGGGAGGCTGAGGTCTGAGAATCGCTGGAACCTAGGAGGCGGAGGTTGCAGTGAGCCAAGATTGCACCACCACTGCACTCCAGTCTAGGCAACAGAGTGAGATCTCCTCAAAAAATAAAAGAAAAGGCATGTAAAACACTGCACAGAGAAGGATTCTCAATATCATGAATGATAAAGATCCTTTTTTTGCATGTACTTCCTTTGTTTAACCTTTACATTCGTGGGTACATGTGAAGGTTTGTTACATAGATAAACTCATGTTATAGGTGTTTGTTGTATTTCACCACCCAGGAATTAAGCCCAGTACCCAATACTTGTCTTTTCTGCTCTACGCCCTGCTCCCACCCTCCATCCTCAAGAAGACCCCTGTGTCTGTTGTTTCCTTTTTTGTGTTCATAAATTCTCATCATTTAACTCCCAGCATGTACTTTCTTTGTTTTTTGTTTGCTTGTTTTTGTTTTTGTGAGATGGAGTTTTGCACTTCTTGCCCAGGCTAGAGTGCAATAGCTCGATCTGGGCTCACTGCCACCTCCACCTCCCAGGTTCAAGTGATTCTCCTGCCTCAGCCTCCTAAGCAGCTGGGATTACAGGCATGCCCCACTACACCCAGGTTTCTCCATGTTGGTCAGGCTGGTCTCGAACTCCCGACCTCAGGTGATCTGTCCACCTCGGCCTCCCAAAGTGCTGGGATTACAGGCATGAGCTACCACGCCCATCCTCAGCATGTACTTTCTAAACATGTTTTATTTTGTATGTCTTTCCAGGGATTTGGCAAATGCTAAATATCCTCAAAGACAATCACTCATACATTCTTTCAACAAATATTTATGAGCTAGGCTTTATGCTAGAGATAGAGACAAGGTTGCTGCCTTTAGGGAGTTTTCTCAGTCCCCGATGGGAATGCTTATGCAACAAGGGGAGTGGGTAGTTACCCAGTAAAGGAAAGGTCTGGCCGGGCATGGTGCCTCATGCCTGTAATCCAAGCACTTTGGAGGCCAAGGCAGGTGGATCACCCGAGGTCAGGAGTTCAAGACCAGCCTGACCAACATGGTGAAACCCCGTCTTAAAAAAAAAAAAAAAATAAGGCCGGGTGCGGTGGCTCATGCCTGTAATCCTAGCACTTTGGGAGGCCGAGGTGGGTGGATCACCTGAGGTCAGGAGTTCAAGACTAGCCTGGCCATCATGGTGAAACCCCATCTTTGAAAAAAAAAAAAAAATTAAAAAAAAAAAAAAAAAGGAAAGGTCTGAGTTGCCACAGCAATTACTGGTTGGACTAGAAAGTAAAGTTCTAGAAAGGCTTCCCATGGGCCTTGCCACCATGGCCCCTCTTCCACTGCATCCCTGTAGCATTTGGCCCAGGCCTCTGCTATGGTCCTTATTGAGTTGTATTATCTGTGTCTTTCCCTAGCCTTTCCTTAAGGGCAGGGACACAGACTCTTTTTTTTTTTAGAGATAGGGTCTTGTTCTGTTGCCCAGTCTGGAATGCAGTGGCATGATCATAGCTCACTGTGGCCTTGACCTCCTGGGCTCAAGTGATCCTCCCACCTCAGCCTCCCACTAGGATTACAGGCATAAGCCACCGTGCCAGCCCAGACTCTTTCTTTATGGCTACCTAGACTAAAGGTTCAACGAAGGTTTGATGAAGGAATAATCAAGTGGATATATGGATGCTTCACTATCTAAATAATTCTTGCTTTCAACTCTAACCCAAAAGGAAACTAGTGATATTTATTCAACATATGTGAGAGAAAGGAAAGATTGCTTTGACTTTTACCTTATTCCACTGGAAATCCTAAGGTAAACAAGAGAGAAGCTTAGAGGACAGGAAACGTAAGTAAACCATGTGGAAAAATGTTTTCTGGCTGGGCACGGTGACTTATGCCTGTAATTCCAGCACTTTGGGAGGCCAAGATGGGCAGATCACCTGAGGTCAGGAGTTTGAGACCAGCCTGGCCAACATGGTGAAACCCCGTCTCTAACTAAAGATACAAAAAGATTAGCCAGACATGATGGCATACAGCTGTAATCCCAGCTACTCTGGAGGCTGAGGCTGGAGAATTTCTTGAACCTGAGAGGTGGAGGTTGCAGTGAGCAGAGAATGAGCCATTGCATTGTAGCCTGGGCAGCTGAGTGAGACTCCGTCTAAAAAAAAAATGTTTCCTACAACTAGTGTTGTCGTGGGCAAAGAAGGTCCTCGAGTGGTTCCATTCAGTCCAACTTAAGTACAAGTGGTGGGAAGAATGGGGTGATTAGCAGTTACTCAGGGAGTAGCAAAGAAGCAGGTTTCTCCACATGGGCTACGTTGGACAGGGAGCTGAGCAAAGTCTTAGAAGCACAAACAAGAATCCCTCCAGCTGGCTGGTTAGAGAGTCATGTGCTCTCCATTGCCCAAAGGAAGTCCTCACAAGTGCAGCCTGGATGCAAGCAATGTATGAGCCCATGAAGTCAGAGGCTACGAAGTCAGTGAACGTGGACTCCAGACCTATCAGTGGGGTCCCTTTAGGACCAGCCTCTTCATCTCCAGGCCCCATTAATCTCTCTCATTCCTTGTTCTTCCCTTTTCTCTAGGGAATCCCTTTCCCTTTCTTTCAAGTGAGAGATGGAGGTGGGGAAACATGGCTTTCATTTATGGTGTTTTCTCCCAAATACTTTGCTCTTACTGAGAGTCTTTTTTTTTCTTACCTTTGATGGCCTAGGATTATGAAACTCAAAAGCCAGGGAGATAGATACACATTTGTTTTTTCAAATCAGATATAATTTACACACAGTAAAATTCACCTTTGAAAAAGAGGTGGGTGCTGTGGCTCCTACCTGTAATTCCACACTGGGAAGTCAAGGCGAAAGGACTGCTTGGGCCCAGGAGTTTGAGACCAGCCTGGGCAACATAACAAGACCCTGTCTCTATTAAAAAACAAAAATTTAAATATCAGCTGGATGTGGTAGCTCATGCCTGTAGTCCTAGCTACTGGGGAGGCTGAGGGTAGAGGATCACTTGAGCCCAGAAGTTCCAGGCTGCACACCACTGCTCTCCAGCCTGGGTGATGGAGTGAGATCCGGTCTTTAAATAAATAATTATAGGCCGGATGTGGTGGCTCACACCTGTAATCCCAGCACTTTGGGAGGATGAGGTGGGCGGATCACAAGGTCAAGAGATCGAGACCATCCTGGCCAACATGGTGAAACCCCGTCTCTACTAAATATACAAAAATTAGCTGGCTGCCTGTAGTCCCAGCCACTTGGGAGGCTGAGGCAGAAGAATTGCTTAAACCTGGGAGGCAGGGGTTGCAGTGAGCTGAGATAGCACCACTGCACTCCAGCCTGGGCAACAGAACAAGACTCCATCTCAAATAAATAATTATAAAGCTGTACAATTTTATAAGTTCTGACAAATGTACACAGGCATGTATACCTGTCATGTACCACAGTCAAGATACAGAATATTTCTATCACCTCAAAAAATTCCCTCATGTCCCCTTCGTAATCACCTGTCTCCTCCAGCCCCAGCCCTCGACAATCCTGTTTTCTGTTCCTATAGTTTGCCTTTTTCAGAATGCCATACAAGGCTTTTTGAGTCCGGCTTCTGTCACTTAGCATAATGCTTTAGAGATTCATCCATAATGTTGTGTGTCAATAGGTTGCTCCTTTCATTGCTGAATAGTATTCCATTGTACAGATAATGCCATCGTATGTTCACCAGTTGATGGACATTTGTTTGCTTTCCAGTTTCTGGCTATTCTGAAAAACCTGCTATAAACATTTGCGAACAGGTTTTTGTGGGTATTGTGCCTACATTTTCATTTCTCTTGGATAAATTTCTGAGTGGAGTTGCTGAGTCAAATGGTAAGGTGGAAGTTTAAATTTATAAGAAACTAGGCCAGGCGCAGTGGCTCATGCCTGTAATCCCAGCACTTTGGGAGGCCAGGTAGGCAGATCACATGAAGCCAGGAGTTCTATGCCAGCCTGACCAACATGGAGAAACCCCATCTCTACTAAAATACAAAAATTAGCCAAGCATGGTGATTCATGCCTGTAATCCCAGCTACGCAGGAGGCTGAGGCATGAGAATTGCTTGAACCCAGGAGGCTGAGGTTGTAGTGAGCCAAGATTGCACCACTGCACTCCAGCCTAGGCAACAGAGTAAAACTGTGTCTCAAAAAAAAAAAAAAAAAAAAAAGGATTGCATATTTAAAAGAAGACCTCACCCCTGGCGCAAAATTATGTTATTTCTTAATGGCTCTAAAAAGTCATTTGACAAGAAGAGTCATTTACAATCATTTAATTGAGGAATCATTTTGTTACTTTAAATCATGTCACTCCTCACTCCATTCGCATACATATTTGCTGTTTATTTATCTATCTGGTTTGAGATGGGGGTCTCACTCGGACTGGAGTACAGTGGCACGATTTTGGCTCACTGCAACCTCTGCCTCCCGGGCTTAAGCAATTCTCCCACCTCAGCCTCCTGAGTAGCTGAGACCACAGATGCGCACCACCACACCTGGCTAATTTTCTGTATTTTTGGTAGAGATGGGGTCTTGACATGTTGCCCAGGCTGGACTTGAACTTTTGAGTTCAAGCCATTCACCTACCTTGGCCTCGCAAAGTGCTGGGATTACAGATGTGAGCCACCATGCCTGGTCAATCTCGCAATTTATAATTTTGGCTATTTAATTCAAGTCTCCAGTGAGATAATTATGACCTCTCAAAGAGGCTGCTTACCTCGGCATCTAGAAAACTCAGGCCTGGATGGAGACTACAGCCTCCTCCTTCTGCCTGAGTATTGAAAGAAAGGCCTATCTTCCAGGCATGGATGGAACTGTCTCACTGGGGTCTCTGTCTACCCAGAATTTTTTTTTTGAGACAGTGTCTTTTTCTGTCTCCAGGCTGGAGTGCAGTGGTGCAATCTGGGCTCACTGCATCCTCCGACTCCCTGGTTCAAGCAATTCTCCTGCCTCAGCCTCCCGAGTAGCTGGGATTACAGGCACGTGCCACCATGCCCAGCTAATTTTTGTAGTTTTAGTAGAAACGGGGTTTCATCATGTTGGCTAGCATGGTCTTGATCTCCTGACCTCGTGATCCACCTGCCTCGGCCTCCCAAAGTGCTGGGATTACAGGTGTGAACCACTGTGCCCAACCCAGAATTGCTTTCTTATACACCCTTGCGTAGCCAATGGAAGGAGCAAAACACTCTGCACCTTACCCTGAGGGTCTGTGCGTCCCACTTCCTTTCCTCCAAGGGGAAATTGCTGCACCAATCACCAGTCACCTCTGTTTTGCCAAATTTGAGAAAGAGCGAGGGGCAGCAGGGAACAGACTGGTGGGACTTTTGAAGAATTCAGGTAATCTGCTGACTGGTGGGTAATGCTTACTTTCCGTTTCTAGGCAATAAATCATGACTTACAAGCAAAAGGCTACTCCTAGTTTCAGACACCATCTGGATCCATTTCCCCCAAGGCCTAGTATCCAGGGTGACCCAGTACGATGGCAAATGTAAAGCCTGCTCAAAGTGAGTGCCCATGTTTGAGAACCAGACTCCAGACATTTGGTTCAAAAAGTGATGGTGACACAATGGGGTCAAGTGAAGCTGTCAGGAAAAGATCTACTAATAATAGCTCATATGTATTGAGCACTCACCCTGTGCCAGACACCAAATGTTCCACATGGACTCATGTACTTGTTTTTGTTGGAGACAGAGTCTCGCTCTGTCACCCAGGCTGGAGTGCAGTGGTGTGATATTGGCTCACTGCAACCTCTGCCTCCCAGATTCAAGCAATTCTCGAGCCTCAGCCTCCTGAGTAGCTGGGACTACAGGCACATGCCACCACGCCTGGCTAGTTTTTGTATTTTTGTAGAGATGGGTTTTCACCATATTGCCCAGACAGGTCTCCAACTCCTGAGCTCGGGCAATCCACCCACCTTAACCTCCCAAAGTTCTAGGATTAGAAGTGTGAGCCACCGCACCCAGCCCACACATACTTTTTCATTAGCCTTCATGTTAGCCCTCTAAGGTAGGTCTTATTATTAACTCAATTTTACAATAAATAAAACAGAGGCTGAGATGGTGACTTCTTTGTTTCTTTTTTTCTGTTGCCTAGGCTGGATTGCAGTGGTGCACTCATAGCTCACTGCAGCCTCGAACTCCTGGGCTCAAGCAATCTTCCTGCCTTAGCTTCCTAAAGCACTGGGATTACAGATGTGAACCACCACAGCCAGCCTGGAGTCTATATTCTTAGCCACTATATATTCAACCTCCAACCCAAGCCCCACTGTAGCAGAAATCCCCAGGGAAATAAGTCCAACAAAAGGAAAATGTGAGGACAAAGTGTTTCCCAGATTTCAGAATCTACTTTGAAGATCAATTTATTTCAAAAAAACATTTATTTATTCATTTAACAAATATTAGGCCAGGTGCAGTGGCTCACGCCTGTAATCCCAGCACTTTGGGAGGCCGAGGCAGGCGGATCACCTGAGGTCAGGAGTTCAAGACCATGCTGGCCAACATGGTGAAACCCTGTCTCTACTAAAAATACAAAAATTAGCCAGGCATAGTGGCACGTGCCTGTAACCCCAGCTACTCCGGAGGCTGAGGCAGGAGAATTGCTTGCACTCGGGAGGCAGAGGTTGCAGTGAGCCGAAATTACACCACTGCACTCCAGCCTGGGCGACAGAGCAAAACTCTGTCTCAAAAAAAAAAAAAAGAAGAAAAGGAAGAGGCATTGTGGGCAGAGGGGACATCTGGCTCAGTCATCAGACCTGAGATTTCACATGTGTCTGGTATGCCTGGAACACAGAGTTCAAGGGAAACAGCAGGAGAGAGAATGAGGCCACACAGGAGGTTGGTGCCAGATCTTGAAGGGCCTTGTAAGGTGTTTAGGTTTTAACTCATAGGCATCGAGAAGCCACTGAAGAATTTCAAGCTTGTTTCCTTCCTTACGGGGTCGGGGGAAGAGGATTTTCGAGCAGAAGCATGCCATTATCAGATATGCATCACATTTCCACTTGGACAGTTACGGAAGGAAGGACTAGAGAGAGGCAGAGAGGCTGGATGGAGGCAGGGAGGTGACTGAGGATGTAGGAATATTGCAGGCGAGAAAAGGTGAAATGCCTAACCCAGGGCAGTGCCCGTGGGGATAGCGAGGAAGAGACAGATGAGAGTCTGATAAGAAAGGCAGAGGTGTGGGAGTCATGGGTTGTTTCACCATGAGGTAGTAGCTTGATTAACTCACAGGCAATGGCTCCACCCAACACTTCCTAGTGGCAAACCTGATCAAGTTGCTGAACCTTAAGTCTCTCCATTAGTAAAATGGGGATAATAATGGCACCTATGGCACAGGGTTGTGGCGAAAATCAAATGAGATCCATGTGCTTAGCACAGTGTCTGGCACAGGAAGTGTTCAGTTACTTTTCTGTTTGTATCCTTTAGTGAGAGGAAGTGAGGGCTCTAGGCTGGGTCCCAGGTTCCTGGCCTGGGTCATCGCATGGATGTGCACTAGGTTGAGGGCATACTCCCGGAGAAGGCTTCGGTCCAGTAGAGCTCCTACTAAGAACATTGTGAGCTGATGGCCATGACTAAGATTTGTTGTACTTGGGCCGGGCGTGGTGGCTCATGCCTGTAATCACAGCACAGTGGGGGGCAGAGGCAGGCAGATCACGAAGTCAGGAGTTCGAGACCATCCTGGCCAATATGGTGAAACCCAATCTCTACTGAAAATACAAAAATTAGCTGGACAGTGCTGTGCACCTATAATCCCAGCTATTTGGGAGGCTGAGGCAGGAGAATCGCCTGGAACCGGAAGGCAGAGGTTGCAGTGAGCTGAGATCACACCACTGCACTCCAGCCTGGGCAAAAGAGTGAAATTCCATCTTAAAAAAAAAAAATTGTTGTACTTTTTAGCCATGAAAGTAATGAATGATACTTCTGATTAGCTCCAGGTTCTCTTGAGGAGGAGAAAGACGTGAAATGAGTAATCTCTCCTAACAATTCCATCTCATTTAACAGTACCACCATACTCCCAATTTACTAGGTTCACAATCTAGAAGTCGGCTTTGATTCCTCTCTGTCAACACCCATCACCCATATCTCACCCCTAGGCAAGTCCTGTTAGCTCTACCCCCAAAAGAGATTTCAAATCTGACTGATTTTCATTATCTCCAATGCTACAATCTAGTTCAAGCCACCACGTCTTGCTTGAACTCCGGCAATAACCTCCTTACCTGATCTCCTCACTTCTGCTCATGCCCCTTATAGTATGTTTCTAAAGAATAACCACAGTGAGCTTTTCAAGGTATAAACCAGACCTTGCTGCTCCTCTGCAATCAGAATAAAACTCAAAGTCTTCAAGGTCCTACATATTCCATCTGCCACCCGCAGCCTCGCCACCCACAAGCACGTGGATATTCTTTCTGTGCCTTGAACACATCAAGCTTGTTTCTGCTCGGGGACTTTGTTCTGAGATCTCCTCACTTAGGATGGTTTTTCTTTAGATTCTCTCATGTCTGGCTCTTTCTCACTCACCAGGTCTCTGCTCAAATATCCACCCTTTCTAGCCCCACTTCACCCCTCCCTCCTCCATACACTCTTTTATTCTATTACCTTGTTTTATTTTCTTCATATCACTTATCACCATTTCCTTCCTTCCTTCCTTCTTTTTTTTTTTAAGAAAAAGAGAGAAAAGGAGAAAGAAAGAAAGAGCAAAAGAAAGAAAAAAAAGAATGAAAGAGAGAAAGAAAGAGGAAGAGAAAGAGGGAGAGAGAACGGGATTCTTGTTTTATTGCCCAGGCTAGAATACAGTCTAAAAATGGGTATTAAAAACCTCTTTTATGCCAATAATTGTGTTTAACAATGGAAACAGGAAGGAATAGGGGATGAAAATAACAAATAAGCAGCCAACCAATATTTTATTTAAACCTGTGAAATGCTATGCAATTGCTGGGGAGTGATTTACTACCAATTATGTGGTCACTTTTAAAATAGGTGTAATGTGATACTGAGAAAAATGTATGTTTTGTGGATTTGTGGGAGGAGAGTTCTGTAAATATTTGTTAAGTCTAGTTGTTCCAGGTCTGAGTTCAAGTCCTGGATATCCTTGTTGATTTTCTGTCTCGTTGATCTATGTAGTATTGACAGTGTAGTGTTAAAGTCTCCCACTATTATTGTGTGGGAGTCTAAGTCTCTTTGTAAGTCACTAAGAACTTGCCCTATGTATCTGGGTGCTCCTGTAATGGGTGCGTATATATTTAGGATCGTTAGCTCTTCTTGTTGCATTGATC